>CM040916.1:53644730-53694730 GCA_023029165.1 Gobiocypris rarus
ACCAGTATTGCGTGTGGTATATCTGCTCATATGAGAGCTTTTAATACTCATAATCGTCATTTCAGCAGTATTGCGTGTGGTATATCTGCTCATATGAGAGCTTTTAATACTCATAATCGTCATTTCGCCAGTATTGCGTGTGGTATATCTGCTCATATGAGAGCTTTTAATACTCATAATCGTCATTTCAGCAGTATTGCGTGTGGTATATCTGCTCATGAGAGCTTTTAATACTCATAATCGTCATTTCAGCAGTATTGCGTGTGGTATATCTGCTCATATGAGAGCTTTTAATACTCATAATCGTCATTTCAGCAGTATTGCGTGTGGTATATCTGCTCATATGAGAGCTTTTAATACTCATAATCGTCATTTCAGCAGTATTGCGTGTGGTATATCTGCTCATATGAGAGCTTTTAATACTCATAATCGTCATTTCGCCAGTATTTGTGGTATATCTGCTCATATGAGAGCTTTTAATACTCATAATCGTCATTTCAGCAGTATTGCGTGTGGTATATCTGCTCATGAGAGCTTTTAATACTCATAATCGTCATTTCAGCAGTATTGCGTGTGGTATATCTGCTCATATGAGAGCTTTTAATACTCTTAATCGTCATTTCAGCAGTATTACATGTGGTATATCTGCTCATGAGAGCTTTTAATACTCATAATCGTCATTTCAGCAGTATTGCGTGTGGTATATCTGCTCATGAGAGCTTTTAATACTCATAATCGTCATTTCAGCAGTATTGCGTGGTATATCTGCTCATCATGAGAGCTTTTAATACTCTTAATCGTCATTTCAGCAGTATTGCGTGTGGTATATCTGCTCATGAGAGCTTTTAATACTCATAATCGTCATTTCAGCAGTATTGCGTGGTATATCTACTCATATGAGAGCTTTTAATACTCATAATCGTCATTTCAGCAGTATTGCGTGGTATATCTGCTCATGAGAGCTTTTAATACTCATAATCGTCATTTCAGCAGTATTGCGTGTGGTATATCTGCTCATATGAGAGCTTTTAATACTCATAATCGTCATTTCAGCAGTATTGCGTGTGGTATATCTGCTCATATGAGCGCTTTTAATACTCATAATCGTCATTTCGCCAGTATTGCGTGTGGTATATCTGCTCATATGAGCGCTTTTAATACTCATAATCATCATTTCGCCAGTATTGCGTGTGGTATATCTGCTCATATGAGCGCTTTTAATACTCATAATCGTCATTTCAGCAGTATTGCGTGTGGTATATCTGCTCATATGAGCGCTTTTAATACTCGTAATCGTCATTTCGCCAGTATTGCGTGTGGTATATCTGCTCATATGAGAGCTTTTAATACTCATAATCGTCATTTCAGCAGTATTGCTGGTATATCTGCTCATATGAGAGCTTTTAATACTCATAATCGTCATTTCAGCAGTATTGCGTGTGGTATATCTGCTCATATGAGCGCTTTTAATACTCATAATCGTCATTTCAGCAGTATTGCGTGTGGTATATCTGCTCATGAGCGCTTTTAATACTCATAATCGTCATTTCAGCAGTATTGCGTGGTATATCTGCTCATATGAGCGCTTTTAATACTCGTAATCGTCTTTTCAGCAGTATTGAGTGTGGTATATCTGCTCATATGAGCGCTTTTAATACTCATAATCTTCATTTCAGCAGTATTGTGTGGTATATCTGCTCATATGAGAGCTTTTAATACTCGTAATCGTCATTTCAGCAGTATTGCGTGTGGTATATCTGCTCATATGAGTGCTTTTAAAACTCATAATCGTCATTTCGCCAGTATTGTGTGTGGTATATCTGCTCATATGAGAACTTTTAATACTCATAATCGTCATTTCGCCAGTATTGTGTGTGGTATATCTGCTCATATGAGAGCTTTTAATACTCATAATCGTCATTTCGCCAGTATTGTGTGTGGTATATCTGCTCATATGAGAACTTTTAATACTCATAATCGTCATTTCAGCAGTATTGCGTGGTATCTCTGCTCATATGAGCGCTTTTAATACTCATAATCGTCATTTCGCCAGTATTGCGTGTATATCTGCTCATATGAGAGCTTTTAATACAAATAATCGTAATTTCGCCAGTATTGCGTGTGGTATATCTGCTCATATGAGCGCTTTTAATACTCATAATCGTTATTTCAGCAGTATTGCGTGTGGTATATCTGCTTATATGAGCGCTTTAATACTGATAATCGTCATTTCGCCAGTATTGTGTGTGGTATATCTGCTCATATGAGAGCTTTTAATACTCATAATCGTCATTTCAGCAGTATTGCGTGTGGTATATCTGCTCATATGAGCGCTTTTAATACTCATAATCGTCATTTCGCCAGTATTGCGTGTTGTATATCTGCTCATATGAGCGCTTTTAATACTCATAATCGTCATTTCGCCAGATTTGCGTGTGGTATATCTGCTCATATGAGAGCTTTTAATACAAATAATCGTCATTTCGCCAGTATTGCGTGTGGTATATCTGCTCATATGAGAGCTTTTAATACTCATAATCGTCATTTCGCCAGTATTGTGTGGTATATCTGCTCATATGAGAGCTTTTAATACTAATAATCGTCATTTCAGCAGTATTGCGTGTGGTATATCTGCTCATATGAGCGCTTTTAATACTCATAATCGTCATTTCGCCAGTATTGCGTGTGGTATATCTGCTCATATGAGAGCTTTTAATACAAATAATCGTCATTTCGCCAGTATTGCGTGGTATATCTGCTCATATGAGAGCTGATAATACTCATAATCGTCATTTCGCCAGTATTGCGTGTGGTATATCTGCTCATATGAGAGCTTTTAATACTCATAATCGTCATTTCAGCAGTGTTGCGTGGTATATCTGCTCATATGAGAGCTGTTAATACTCATAATCGTCATTTCAGCAGTATTGCGTGTGGTATATCTGCTCATATGAGAGCTTTTAATACTCATAATCATCATTTCGCCAGTATTGCGTGTGGTATATCTGCTCATATGAGAGCTTTAAATACTCGTAATCATCATTTCAGCAGTATTGCGTATGGTATATCTGCTCATATGAGAGCTTTTAATACTCATAATCGTCATTTCAGCAGTATTGCGTGTGGTATATCTGCTCATATGAGCGCTTTAATACTGATAATCGTCATTTCGCCAGTATTGCGTGTGGTATATCTGCTCATATGAGCGCTTTAATACTCATAATCATCATTTCGCCAGTATTATGTGGTATATCTGCTCATATGAGAGCTTTAAATACTCGTAATCATCATTTCAGCAGTATTTCGTGTGGTATATCTGCTCATATGAGCGCTTTTAATACTCATATTCATTTCAGCAGTATTGCGTGTGGTATATCTGCTCATATGAGAGCTTTTAATACTCATAATCGTCATTTCAGCAGTATTGCGTGGTATATCTGCTCATATGAGAGCTTTTAATACTCATAATCGTCATTTCAGCAGTATTACATGTGGTATATCTGCTCATATGAGAGCTTTTAATACTCATAATCGTCATTTCAGCAGTATTGCGTGTGGTATATCTGCTCATATGAGCGCTTTTAATACTCATAATCATCATTTCGCCAGTATTGCGTGGTATATCTGCTCATATGAGCGCTTTTAATACTCATAATCGTCATTTCAGCAGTATTGCGTGTGGTATATCTGCTCATATGAGCGCTTTTAATACTCGTAATCGTCATTTCGCCAGTATTGCGTGTGGTATATCTGCTCATATGAGAGCTTTTAATACTCATAATCGTCATTTCAGCAGTATTGCGTGGTATATCTGCTCATATGAGCGCTTTTAATACTCATAATCGTCATTTCAGCAGTATTGCGTGTGGTATATCTACTCATATGAGCTTTTAATACTCATAATCGTCATTTCAGCAGTATTGCGTGTGGTATATCTGCTCATGAGCGCTTTTAATACTCATAATCGTCATTTCAGCAGTATTGCGTGTGGTATATCTGCTCATATGAGCGCTTTTAATACTCG
Source organism: Gobiocypris rarus (assembly GCA_023029165.1). Taxonomy (NCBI): domain Eukaryota; kingdom Metazoa; phylum Chordata; class Actinopteri; order Cypriniformes; family Gobionidae; genus Gobiocypris; species Gobiocypris rarus. Next base: position 53,648,755 of record CM040916.1, read on the forward strand.
TAATCGTCTTTTCAGCAGTATTGCGTGTGGTATATCTGCTCATATGAGCGCTTTTAATACTCATAATCGTCATTTCAGCAGTATTGCGTGTGGTATATCTGCTCATATGAGAGCTTTTAATACTCGTAATCGTCATTTCAGCAGTATTGCGTGTGGTATATCTGCTCATATGAGCGCTTTTAATACTCATAATCGTCATTTCGCCAGTATTGCGTGGTATATCTGCTCATATGAGAGCTTTTAATACTCTTAATCGTCATTTCAGCAGTATTGTGTGTGGTATATCTGCTCATATGAGAACTTTTAATACTCATAATCGTCATTTCGCCAGTATTGTGTGTGGTATATCTGCTCATATGAGAGCTTTTAATACTCATAATCGTCATTTCGCCAGTATTGTGTGTGGTATATCTGCTCATATGAGAACTTTTAATACTCATAATCGTCATTTCAGCAGTATTGCGTGTGGTATATCTGCTCATGAGAGCTTTTAATACTCATAATCGTCATTTCGCCAGTATTGCGGTGGTATATCTGCTCATATGAGCGCTTTTAATACTCATAATCGTCATTTCGCCAGTATTATGGTATATCTGCTCATATGAGAGCTTTTAATACAAATAATCGTAATTTCGCCAGTATTGCGTGTGGTATATCTGCTCATATGAGCGCTTTTAATACTCATAATCGTTATTTCAGCAGTATTGCGTGTGGTATATCTGCTTATATGAGCGCTTTTAATACTGATAATCGTCATTTCGCCAGTATTGTGTGTGGTATATCTGCTCATATGAGAGCTTTTAATACTCGTAATCGTCATTTCAGCAGTATTGCGTGTGGTATATCTGCTCATATGAGAGCTTTTAATACTCATAATCGTCATTTCAGCAGTATTGCGTGTGGTATATCTGCTCATATGAGCGCTTTTAATACTCATAATCGTCATTTCGCCAGTATTGCGTGTGGTATATCTGCTCATATGAGAGCTTTTAATACAAATAATCGTCATTTCGCCAGTATTGCGTGTGGTATATCTGCTCATATGAGAGCTGATAATACTCATAATCGTCATTTCGCCAGTATTGCGTGTGGTATATCTGCTCATATGAGAGCTTTTAATACTCATAATCGTCATTTCAGCAGTATTGCGTGTGGTATATCTGCTCATGAGAGCTTTTAATACTCATAATCGTCATTTCAGCAGTATTGCGTGGTATATCTGCTCATATGAGAGCTTTTAATACTCATAATCATCATTTCGCCAGTATTGCGTGTGGTATATCTGCTCATATGAGAGCTTTAAATACTCGTAATCATCATTTCAGCAGTATTGCGTGTGGTATATCTGCTCATATGAGCGCTTTTAATACTCATAATCGTCATTTCAGCAGTATTGCGATGGTATATCTGCTCATGAGAGCTTTTAATACTCATAATCGTCATTTCGCCAGTATTGTGTGTGGTATATCTGCTCATATGAGAGCTTTTAATACTCATAATCGTCATTTCAGCAGTATTGCGTGGTATATCTGCTCATATGAGCGCTTTTAATACTCATAATCGTCATTTCAGCAGTATTGCGTGTGGTATATCTGCTCATGAGAGCTTTTAATACTCATAATCGTCATTTCGCCAGTATTGTGTGTGGTATATCTGCTCATATGAGAGCTTTTAATACTCATAATCGTCATTTCAGCAGTATTGCGTGTTGTATATCTGCTCATATGAGCGCTTTTAATACTCATAATCGTCATTTCAGCAGTATTATGTGGTATATCTGCTCATATGAGCGCTTTTAATACTTGTAATCGTCTTTTCGCCAGTATTTGTGGTATATCTGCTCATATGAGAGCTTTTAATACTCATAATCGTCATTTCAGCAGTATTGTGTGGTATATCTGCTCATATGAGCGCTTTTAATACTCATAATCGTCATTTCAGCAGTATTGCGTGTGGTATATCTGCTCATATGAGAGCTGTTAATACTCATAATCATCATTTCGCCAGTATTGCGTATGGTATATCTGCTCATATGAGAGCTTTTAATACTCGTGAATCGTCATTTCAGCAGTATTGCGTGTGGTATATCTGCTCATATGAGAGCTGTTAATACTCATAATCATCATTTCGCCAGTATTGCGTGGTATATCTGCTCATATGAGAGCTTTTAAAACTCATAATCGTCATTTCAGCAGTATTATGTGGTATATCTGCTCATATGAGAGCTTTTAATACTCATAATCGTCATTTCAGCAGTATTATGCGTGGTATATCTGCTCATATGAGAGCTTTTAATACTCATAATCATCATTTCGCCAGTATTGCGTGTGGTATATCTGCTCATATGAGAGCTTTAAATACTCGTAATCATCATTTCAGCAGTATTGCGTATATCTGCTCATATGAGAGCTTTTAATACTCATAATCGTCATTTCAGCAGTATTGCGTGTGGTATATCTGCTCATGAGAGCTTTTAATACTCATAATCGTCATTTCGCCAGTATTGTGTGTGGTATATCTGCTCATATGAGAGCTTTTAATACTCATAATCGTCATTTCAGCAGTATTGCGTGGTATATCTGCTCATATGAGCGCTTTTAATACTCATAATCGTCATTTCAGCAGTATTGCGTGTGGTATATCTGCTCATATGAGCGCTTTTAATACTCATAATCGTCATTTCAGCAGTATTGCGTGTGGTATATCTGCTCATGAGAGCTTTTAATACTCATAATCGTCATTTCGCCAGTATTGTGTGTGGTATATCTGCTCATATGAGAGCTTTTAATACTCATAATCGTCATTTCGCCAGTATTGCGTGTTGTATATCTGCTCATATGAGCGCTTTTAATACTCATAATCGTCATTTCAGCAGTATTGTGGTATATCTGCTCATATGAGCGCTTTTAATACTTGTAATCGTTTTTCGCCAGTATTGCGTGTGGTATATCTGCTCATATGAGAGCTTTTAATACTCATAATCGTCATTTCAGCAGTATTGCGTGTGGTATATCTGCTCATATGAGCGCTTTTAATACTCATAATCGTCATTTCAGCAGTATTGCGTGTGGTATATCTGCTCATATGAGAGCTGTTAATACTCATAATCATCATTTCGCCAGTATTGCGTATGGTATATCTGCTCATATGAGAGCTTTTAATACTCGTAATCGTCATTTCAGCAGTATTGCGTGGTATATCTGCTCATATGAGAGCTGTTAATACTCATAATCATCATTTCGCCAGTATTGCGTGTGGTATATCTGCTCATATGAGAGCTTTTAATACTCATAATCGTCATTTCAGCAGTATTGCGTGGTATATCTGCTCATATGAGCGCTTTTAATACTCATAATCATCATTTCAGCAGTATTGTGTGGTATATCTGCTCATATGAGCGCTTTTAATACTCATAATCGTCATTTCGCCAGTATTGTGTGTGGTATATCTGCTCATATGAGAGCTTTTAATACTCGTAATCGTCATTTCGCCAGTATTGCGTGTTGTATATCTGCTCATATGAGCGCTTTTAATACTCGTAATCGTCTTTTCAGCAGTATTGCGTGTGGTATATCTGCTCATATGAGAGCTTTTAATACTCATAATCGTCATTTCAGCAGTATTGCGTGTGGTATATCTGGTCATATGAGCACTTTGGTATTTAGTAAGAGTTATAGTAACAGGCAGGCGTTACAGTAGTAGTTCAGTAGTCTAGTTGATTGTTACAGTAATTGATCTGAGCAGTGTGTTACAGTGAGGCAGCAGCTGTTGCGAGCTGTGAATGAGACGCTTTGAGACGAGTCACTCATGCATTCACTTTTGCATAACATGTAAAACCATACGTGAGCAGTAAACTTGCATGAATATTCCACTATTTGTGGTTGTTTGCAGGTGCATTTGAAAGTGTTACATTTCTTTCTAAGCTCATTTGAGCAGTGGAGGTGAGTTGTAGTCTCTGAGCGACTGCATGAGTTCAGCGTGAGGTCTCCGGTGTGCCTCTGCGTGAAGGAGGCGCCTGGCGGATCGATACTCACTGAAGGCCTGTCAGCCGGAGCACAGCCTGTGGACTTTAATATCTGTGTGTTCTGAAGCCGAGCCGCGTGTGTTGCCACAGGCAGAATCTGACACAGGCTAGTCAACTGTTACTTGCCTATTATTAATAGTAATATTATTATGCGGACTGTATGTATAATCAGAAACCCGTGTTATTAGCGACACCGGTGGCTGTTCAATGAACTGCAGTCAGGAATTTAATGCACGTAATGTACAAGAGACAGAACGACCCGATCTTAGAAGTAAAAAGTTGGAATTTATTAATTAAATCGTGATTAAAACATGAAACCGTACGTCTTTCGTTATTTTTAATGAATTATTTTATCATATTGTTTTCATTTTAAAGATAACAATTGTTTTATTTTTATTAATAGTTTGATTTGGTTTTTATTTTATTTCCTTTTTTTTAAGTTTTTGAAATTAATTTTTTGCCATTTTTCTTTTTTTAATACGTCTAATTTTTAGTTTTATTTGATAAGTTCAGGTTTTTTTACTATTTTAATTTGTCTAGTTATAGTTTTTTTTATTTCAGTTTTAGTTTTAATACATCAAGTTAAACTAAATGGAAAATGTTGGCAGCTAGCTCAAATAAAATGCTTATTTTTAAAATATATTTTTTCTGGGTGTAGTTAACTCTAATGCCCCTGTTTGAACCCCTCAGCCTCATGTCTGTGTGTAAACACCTTCGTCTCGTTGTTGTTCTGTGGCTCTTGCTGTCCTGTTTCTCATTGGTTCCTCAGATGGTTGATCATGTCAGAGCAGTTTTTGCTCCATGGCCTCCATTTCGCACCGCGCCACGTGGCCTTGTACACACAGCGGACACCTGTGTCCAGTCGTAAGTTTTCCTCGGGTGTGTTTCCGCCCCTCGCGTTCTGCTTTTATCAACTCCTCTGGGGAATAAATAGCCCTGGGCTCACGTCCAGGACCACAGGCCCGTTTTACAGCCTGTGTGGGAGAAACGCCGTCTCCGCTGGTTTACCTTCAACACCTGATTTATCAGAGTCTGTACACGTTATCTGGTCGTGCGATAGAAACCAGCGCTCGCTCGTTTGATTTGTGATGACATGAATGTTAAATTTATACTGTAAAAATTTTATTATGAAGCAGGAATTATAAAATGTCATGCTTTTACTTTAAATCATTGTTTGCCTCAATATACATTATGAATGAATTTTGTGTCTTTAATTTGTGCGAATTTAAGACCCGCAGAAACCCTGTGTGTGTGTGTGTGTGTGTGTGTGTATGCATGCATATGTGTATATGTTGTATGTGTATATATTGCATACATGCATACGCGCACATATGCGCAAATGCATGCATATACACGACGCATACAAGCGCGCGACGCAAACACACATGCAAATGCATGAATATACACACGCATGCATACAAGCGCATACGCACACGCATATATACATGGATACGCACTCACACGCACGCTACGCTGCATATACGCACGCACGCATATACACGCATACAAACACGCATATACATGCATACACGCACCCATATACACGTGCATTCACATACATGCATACACACACGCATATACATGCATACACACACGCATATACATGCATACACGCACCCATATACACGCATTCACATACATGCATACACACGCATATACATGCATACACGCACACGCATGCATACAAGCGCATCCGCACACGCATATATACATGCATAAGCACTCATCCACACGCACACGCTGCGTATATACTCACGCACGCATATACACGCATACACACACGCATATACATGCATACACGCACACGCATGCATACAAGCGCATCCGCACACGCATATATACATGCATACGCACTCATCCACACACACGCATGCATATACGCACGCACGCATATACACGCATACACACACGCATATACACGCATACACACACGCATACACGCACCCATATACACATGCATTCACATACATGCATACACGCACTCACATACACATGCACACTTAAATGTACATGCATACACACATGCCTATGCACGCACGCATATACACACCTACGTGCATACACATACATGCATACGCACACACATACATGAATATACACATGCATACACACGCACTCACATACACATGCACACGTACACGGATATACATACATAGTCACACGGATACGCACTTGCATACACACACACGCACACACCTGCATGCACACACCGGGTTTGCAGGTCTTGAAAAGGTCTTAAATCAGAGCAGAAACTGGTCGTCATGACATTAAATCCCTCAGTATTTTCTCTTGTTTTATAATAGATATCTAAACATCTTTACTTGAGATGCAGATGTAAAATGAAGACTTGCATCTGAACAGCTTCCGCTTAAAGAACGAAAACATCTTTCAGTGACTTCCCTTTGAATTAAATTAGATATTTATTCTTGTTTTAACTCTCTTCATTTTGACTGTGTTGCGTCTCCTCTTAAGTAAATGCTAATACTCTTGATTTGCAATGCAAAATAGACACAAATATTGAGGAAGAATGCACTTCTTTGCAGCGTGATCGGAAGGTCCAATAACATGTTTCATATGCGAGTGTTTGGGAGCGGAGCGGTTCAATTGTGTTAAAGTAATGACTCTTAAGGGTTGCTCTCTAGACATTTACGTTTAGAGAACATTGTCTCTTCTTTAAATTTACTTTTGCAATGCAAAGTGTAGTGCATTGCATTTCTATTTTCTCGCTGTGCTCGTCTCTTTACGAGAGGGCTTCTCGTCTGCAGGAGAAGCCAGTGTTGGTTTGTTTGATTTGTGGTGACGTGCTTGTGAACATGTTGCATAATCAGGTCCACCCGTGCAATGACAGCTTAACCTGTGTCTCCTCTCATCTCGTTCAGTCACGATTGAAACGATCAGTCCAGGTCGTGTTGATTAGCCTTAATCCAGAAGTCGCCCGTCTCGTTCCTCCACCCGTAATCATTGTTTCGCTGGCTTTGCCATGGACGTGTCCGCCCCGTTGTTAGGTGTTTGCATGAGCGCACGCCAGCGTGCTTGTTGCATCATGGGTAATTAATGGGCTGCATTGAGTTCAACTCCTTGTGCGTAAACAATCTTCCCCGTAAGCGGGAGAAAGACCCCGGTCAAGTGGGCAACAAGTGTCCAGTTGTTTGGCTGAATTCCTCCCAACTGTTGTTTACCTTCTCCTGCGTTTCGCTGGAGCCTTTCCCTCGGGTCGCTCATTTATCCAGGCACTCGCATAGCTGGCATTCCTTCCCAGCATTCCCCAGAAAGAGGGTTTAGCTGGAGGGAAGAGGTGGAGACCGGCCTGTGTCTCTCTCTTTCTGCCCCACTCAAGGCCTTCTCCTCAAAATGGCCTCTTTGAGTTTATCAGAGCTTTTCATGCATGCTTTACAAATGAAGTAATGCCTTGCATGTCACTCACGCTTTATAAAGTATCTCCAGTGCATGCAATGCATTTTGCATGTCTATGAGCTCTCGTACAAACTGTGATTTTATGTAAGAAGCGCGCAAACGTCTCCATTTTGATGCATAGTCTTGCGTAAAGCGATCCTGATGACTTCATGCAATGCACAGCTTTGGTTAAGCTATGGTCAAATACTGTAAAATAATATTTATGACGCAAGAATGTAGAAGTTGCATGCTTTGTACATGCTCATATATAGATTTTAAGCAAAAACAATTGTAATGCAATGCAGAAATATATATAATAATATAAAATGTTGTTTATTTTTTAAATTGCTTTTATATTTTATTAGTATTCTCCTGTTGGTGATACAGAGGTTATTAAATAAATACTGTAAAATAAGATAATATTTATGATGCAAGAATGATAAAATGACGTGTTTTTTGTTTAAATCTCATTTTTCAGCAAATGCAATATTAATATTTTTGTATTTTATTAGTATTCTAATATTTGATATTATATTAACACTGTAAAATAATATTTATGAGGCAAGAATTTAAAAATTGCATGCTTGTTTAAATCGGCATGTTTGCGTCAATCATAGATTTAAAAAAATGCAATGCAAAATATATATAATGCAGCTTTTTACTTTATGTATTTTTGAATTGCATTACTATACTCCTCTTGGTAATCATGATTTTTAAATGATTGCTGAAATATGTTATTAAACAAAAATGATAATGACTTATTTTAAAATTATGTATACATTTCAACGCAAATTTTAATCCAGTGCTACATGTATATAAGTAATTAATATATAATATTAGCTTTTGCATTTATTACTCTTTGCGTTATTCCTGTTGAATACAGTGATTTTTAAATTAATACTTCAGAATAATATTTATGAAGCAATCATGATAAAATTACATCAATCAACTAAGTTTGTATCAAGCATATATTTTTACAGCAAATGTTTTAATAGATATAGCTTTTTTGCATTTATTTATTTTTGAATTGCATTTAATATTTCATTATTTTTACTCCCGTTGGCAATATTGATTTTCATATTAATACTGTAAAATATTTATGAAGCAAGTGATATAATTGCATGCTTTAGTTTTAATCAGCATGTTTGTTTGTATCAGTTGTGTGTATTTCAACAATAAAATGCTATGCAAAAAAATATAATATAGCCTTTTGCATTTATGTATTTTTGAATTGCATTTACATTTTATTACTATGCTCCTGTAGATAATAGTGATTTTTATTAAAAATTAATACTTTAAAAGAATATTTGTTTTGAAGCACGAATGATAAAAAGGCTTGTTTGCATTAATTATATATATTTTACACAAAAAATCGTAATGCAAAATGCGAATAAACATGATAAAATATATATATATAGTGTGTGTGTGTGTGTGTGTGTGTGTGTGTGTGTGTGTGTGTGTAGCTTTTTACTTTTTATGTATTTTTGAATTGCATTACTATACTCCTCTTGGTAATCGTGACTTTTAAATTATTGCTTAAAAATGTTATGAAGCAAAATTGATAAAATCACTTTTCAATGCTAATTTTAATCCAGTGCTATGTATATATTTAATAATTAATATATAATATTTAGCTTTTTGTGTTTGTTTCATTGCTTTATTCCTGTTGAATACAGTGATTTTTAAATTAATACTTTAAATGACATCAATCATCAAAGTTTGTGTCAATCATATATTTTTTAGAATTTCGAATTGTACTTTTTTTGAATGCTTATTTAAAAAATATAATAGCCTTTTGCATTTATGTATTTTAATTGCATTTACATTTTATTACTATACACCTGTTGATAATGCAGGGGGTTTTATCCAAATTAATACTTTAAAAGAATATTTGTTTTGAAGCATGAATGATAAAATGGCTTGTTTGCATCAATTATATATATTTTACACACAAAAAAATCATAATGCAAAATGCGAATAAACATGATAAAATAAATGCATGCATTCGTGTGTGTGTGTGTGTGTGTGTGTGGCCTTTTTGCATTGTATTTTTGAATTGGTTTTATATTGCTTTACTGGTGATGCAGGGATTTTTAAATAAACACTTTAAAATAATGCTCCTTATGAAGCAAGACTGATTAAAATGACATGCTTTTGTTTGAATCATCACGTATCAATCACACACATGTCAACTGTGTTAATGAATATGTGTTTAGCCTTGATATTCCATTGCTGTGCTGATGCAGTGGAGCCGTGTGAGCGTGTGTTTCAGCCGATGCTTTGCTCTCGGATCTCTTGCAGATTGCTAAAATGGGTGGCGAGCAGATGCCCCATCTGAACAACTCTTCTCCGGTCGTCGATGCCTCGCTCTACGGCTATGGAGGGCAGAAGCGCTCTCTGGATGAGGGAGGTAAGGCCCTGTTTGACATTATCTTACTCTAATTGTAAAATGCACATCAATAGTGTTTCCTGAGTGATATCAGTGAAATCCGCCAGTGTTAATCAGTGTAAAACACTAATGCAAAGTAACTCTGAGGCGACAGCGAAGCTGAAATCAATGCAGGACTTGACCTTTGGCAGTGTTTTTCTGCTCGGGGCATTGATCGCCTCTTCTGTTCTTGAGCTGCTTGCGAAAGCGCTAGAGAGTGAGATGTTTCAGGAAGTGAAAGCCGCTTCTGTGGACCGCAGCGCTGGAGGCTTTAAACACCACAGTCCTTGAATCAATGAGCCGAGCGGCTGCCGTCAAGTGCATGATGGGTAAAAACGGCACTGAGTGGATTATTTTTATTGGTTATTGATGCAGTGATTTTTTCACTCTTACTTAAAGCCCTTATATGCGTCTAATGCGTTATACACGTTTGTTTAATGCAGTAATTATACCATCTAACCCACCTTATAATGCATCGTATGATCTCATAACTACAGTTATGATGCATTATAATCACTTGTGTGGGTCACGGTCAGAAATTAGACGGATTTCCCCTAGTGGAAGCGTTTGGTACTGCGCCATAATAACATCAAACTTGGACTTGTTCAGAGGTAATTTCTCGCCGTTTTAGAGTAAAACGTGTTTTTGAACATGTATCTTTCATATGAAAATTTTATTTGCATTACAATAATTACATTACTTTAAATTTACTTTTTTCAACACTTTAAAACTTTTTAAAATATTTACGAGTTTTCATGGAAATGTCATTTTCAGGTCCATGCTCAAAAAGTGAATAAATGGATTATAACTAGTGCATAAATATCATTTAGTCCCATAAAACCTCCTAAAAATACAGGTTTCTGACCGGCATGTGAGTAGCATGAGCGGGTTAATACCCATAATGCATTAGAACACATGGAACACTATTTTTATAATGCATTTAGATTTTTTTACATTCTAAGACCAAATAACTTTTTTTAATTTAGGGTGTGGGTTTACACAACAAAGTTCTGAAAACTGACGCGTTTGTCCTTTTGCCATATCAAAACGATCCCGTTTGTACGAATCCGAATCAGATTTGAGGATATTGATGCTGGATGGAAATGCCAAGATTAAAAAAGGTGGTTAATGGTTTTATCCGATTAGAAGACATGCGATAGAAACACATTTGCTGACAAAATCTCAAGAAACTCACGTGACTTTGCCTCAGCAGAGGATGTGATTGGGCGACTGGCCTAACCAGCGGACCAATGGCGTCGCAGCATCTCAAATGTTGGTTTGTCGTCAATGTTGAAGTCAAAGTGATCAGAATGATCTGGTTTAATTCCTCCAGAAGTGTGTGTGTGTGTGTGTGTTCCTCCAGAAGCGTCTCACACGATTGCGTTCCCAAACACCAGCATCCCAACGTGTGTGTGTGTGTTTCTCCAGAAGCGCGTGTGTGTGTTCCTCCAGAAGCGTCACACACGATTGCTCCCAAACACCAGCATCCCAACATGTGTGTGTGTGTTTCTCCAGAAGCGTGTGTGTGTGTGTGTTTCTCCAGAAGCGCGTGTGTGTGTGTGTGTGTGTGTTCCTCCAGAAGCACGTGTGTGTGTGTGTTCCTCCAGAAGCGTCTCACACGATTGCGTTCCCAAACACCAGCATCCCAACGTGTGTGTGTGTGTGTGTGTGTGTGTGTGTGTGTGTGTGTGTGTGTGTGTGTGTGTGTGTGTGTGTGTGTGTGTGTGTGTGTGTGTGTGTGTGTGTGTGTGTGTGTGTTCCTCCAGGCTCCCAAACACCAGCATCCCAATGTGTGTGTGTGTGTGTTCTCCTCCAGAAGTGTCTCACACGATTATGCTCTCAAACACCAGCATCCCAATGTGTGTGTGTGTGTGTTCCTCCAGAAGCGTCTCACACGATTGCGTTCCCAAACACCAGCATCCCAATGTGTGTGTGTGTTCCTCCAGAAGCGTGTGTGTGTGTGTGTTCCTCCAGAAGTGTCTCACACGATTGCGTTCCCAAACACCAGCATCCCAATGTGTGTGTGTTCCTCCAGAAGCGCCTCACACGATTGCGTTCCCAAACACCAGCATCCCAACGTGTGTGTGTGTGTGTTCCTCCAGAAGCGTCTCACACGATTGTGTTCCCAAACACCAGCATCCCAATGTGTGTGTGTGTGTTCCTCCAGAAGCGTGTGTGTGTGTGTTCCTCCAGAAGCATGTGTGTGTGTGTGTTCCTCCAGAAGTGTCTCACACGACATGCTCCCAAACACCAGCATCCTAACGTGTCGTTCCCCAAACACCAGCATCCCAATGTGTGTGTGTGTGTGTGTGTTCCTCCAGAAGCGTCTCACACGATTGTGTTCCCAAACACCAGCATCCCAACGTGTGTGTGTGTGTTCCTCCAGAAGCGTGTGTGTGTGTGTGTGTGTGTGTGTGTTCCTCCAGAAGCGTGTGTGTGTGTGTGTGTTCCTCCAGAAGCTGCCTCACACGACAGTGCTCCCAAACACCAGCATCCCAATGTGTGTGTGTGTGTTCCTCCAGAAGCGTGTGTGTGTGTGTGTGTTCCTCCAGAAGCATGTGTGTGTGTGTGTTCCTCCAGAAGCGTCTCACACGATTGCGTTCCCAAACACCAGCATCCCAATGTGTGTGTGTGTGTTCCTCCAGAAGCGTGTGTGTGTGTGTGTTCCTCCAGAAGCATGTGTGTGTGTGTGTTCCTCCAGAAGCGCCTCACACGATTGCGTTCCCAAACACCAGCATCCCAACGTGTGTGTGTGTTCCTCCAGAAGCGTGTGTGTGTGTGTTCCTCCAGAAGCGTGTGTGTGTGTGTGTTCCTCCAGAAGCGTGTGTGTGTGTGTGTGTTCCTCCAGAAGCGTCTCACACGATTGTGTTCCCAAACACCAGCATCCCAATGTGTGTGTGTGTGTTCCTCCAGAAGCGTGTGTGTGTGTGTGTGTGTGTGTGTTCCTCCAGAAGCATGTGTGTGTGTGTGTTCCTCCAGAAGCGTCTCACACGACATGCTCCCAAACACCAGCATCCCAATGTGTGTGTGTTCCTCCAGAAGCGTGTGTGTGTGTTCCTCCAGAAGCATGTGTGTGTGTGTTCCTCCAGAGCTGTGTGTGTGTGTGTGTGCATCCCAACATGTGTGTGTGTTTCTCCAGAAGCGTGTGTGTGTGTGTGTGTGTTTCTCCAGAAGCGCGTGTGTGTGTGTGTGTGTTCCTCCAGAAGTGTCTCACACGATGCTCCCAAACACCAGCATCCCAACATGTGTGTGTGTGTGTGTGTGTGTGTTCCTCCAGAAGCGCGTGTGTGTGTTCCTCCAGAAGTGTCTCACACGATTGCGTTCCCAAACACCAGCATCCCAATGTGTGTGTGTTCCTCCAGAAGTGTCTCACACGATGCCTCCCAAACACCAGCATCCCAATGTGTGTGTTCCTCCAGAAGCGCGTGTGTGTTCCTCCAGAAGCTGTCTCACACGATTGCGTTCCCAAACACCAGCATCCCAACGTGTGTGTGTTCCTCCAGAAGCGCGTGTGTGTGTTCCTCCAGAAGCGTCTCACACGATTGCGTTCCCAAACACCAGCATCCCAACGTGTGTGTGTGTGTGTGTGTGTTCCTCCAGAAGCGTCTCACACGATTGCGTTCCCAAACACCAGCATCCCAACGTGTGTGTGTGTGTGTTCCTCCAGAAGTGCCTCACACGACATGCTCCCAAACACCAGCATCCCAACGTGTGTGTGTGTGTGTGTTCCTCCAGAAGCGTCTCACACGATTGCGTTCCCAATGATGAAGGGAATAATCCATTTGTCCCAACTCCCAGTATTACTGATATTTTGTGCTGATTTCCCAGGAAGTGACTGTTCTGTTCTCTTGAACACATGGGATGGAAAGGGCTTTATTTGCAAATGTTTTATAAGTTAAATTCACATGTACGGATGTAAACGGAGCGAGTGAAGTGTCCTTGGCGTAACGTGTGTGTGTGTGGTGTGACTGAGACGATGTTCTGTGTGGCATTGATCAGTGATAACACACACTCTTCTGGCATTGATCAGTGATAACACACACTCTTCTGTGTTTGCTTCATCCAGTGGCCAACCAGCTCGGTGCAATGGTACATGGTACAAGGTGAGCGCCTTTATTATTATTAACTCCTGTTGTGCTGCAGCTCTGGACTCTTGTACTGTAATCACAGGTTGATATTTACAGTATGCTTGTGTTGTTGTTTGTGTGTTTAGGGCTATAATAACAGAAGACTTCAAAGTGCCTGATAAGATGGTTGGATTCAGTAAGTACTGCCGCACACTTGTGAACGAACACCTGAAATTGAACTTTAATCAATCAATGTAATCTATTTTTGTTCAATAATATTTTTTCTTTTTTATTTAGTATTTTGAGAGAATTTCATGGTAGTAATTAATATTTATGCTGTAATTATGCTGCATTTTCCCCATTGAAAACAATACAAAAAAATATTTTTTTTAAATTATTTTATTAATTACATCAATAGTTGTTTTTATTAAGATGTGGATTTGGATATATATTTAGACATAGTCAAACAATTTTAATTTTTTTTAATTTTTTTTATGTATAAATGTTGATTTGAAGTGTCAGTTTTTGCATTGATTGTCAAGAACACATTTTGTTACACGTTACATCAAAATTCAACAAAAATGTAAATCAACCTGATTTCGAGCTCTTATTTGAGTCTGCTGGCTCAATGTTGCCATTGTTACAGCCACACCAGTTCATTTGTGTGTATAATTGTGTATTTTAAATTTAAAAATCGGCCTAAAGTGACCAAACACCAAAGAGTTAATATTTTGGCTTTATAATCAAATGGCTCTTATTATTTATAGTGTAAAAGCAAAGATCTAATGCAGCAAGTGTGTGCGAGCGAGTGTGTGCGAGCGAGTGTGTGCGAGCGAGTGTGTGCGAGCGAGTGAGTGTGTGCGAGCGAGTGAGTGAATGTGTGTGCGAGCGAGTGAGTGAATATGTGTGTGCGAGCGAGTGTGTGAGCGAGTGAGTGAATATGTGTGTGCGAGCGAGTGAGTGAATGTGTGCGAGCGAGTGAGTGAATATGTGTGTGCGAGCGAGTGTGCGAGCGAGTGAGTGAATATGTGTGTGCGAGCGAGTGAGTGAATATGTGTGTGCGAGCGAGTGAGCGAGCGAGCGAGTGAGTGAATATGTGTGCGAGCGAGTGAGTGAATATGTGTGCGAGCGAGTGAGTGAGCGAGCGAGTGTGCGAAAGCGAGTGAGTGAATATGTGTGCGAGCGAGTGAGTGAGCGAGCGAGTGTGCGAGCGAGTGAGTGAATGTGTGTGCGAGCGAGTGTGCGAGCGAGTGAATGTGTGTGCGAGCGAGTGAGCGAAAGAGTGTGCGAGTGAGTGAATATGTGTGTGCGAGCGAGTGAGCGAGCGAGTGTGCGAGCGAGTGAGTGAATATGTGTGTGCGAGCGAGTGAGTGAATATGTGTGTGCGAGCGAGTGAGCGAGTGTGCGAAAGGAGTGAGTGAATATGTGTGTGCGAGCGAGTGAGCGAGTGAGCGAGCGAGTGTGCGAGCGAGTGAGTGAATGTGTGCGAGCGAGTGAAATGAGCGAAAGTGAGTGAATATGTGTGTGCGAGCGAGTGAGTGAATGTGTGCGAGCGAGTGAGTGAATATGTGTGCGAGTGAGTGAGCGAGCGAGTAAAAGCGAGTGAGTGAATATGTGTGTGCGAGCGAGTGAGTGAATATGTGTGTGCGAGCGAGTGAGCGAGCGAGTGTGCGAGCGAGTGAGTGAATATGTGTGCGAGCGAGTGAGCGAGTGAATATGTGTGTGCGAGCGAGTGAGTGAATATGTGTGAGCGAGAGAGAGTGAGCGAGTGTGCGAGAGAGTGAGCGAGTGAGAGTGAGTGAATATGTGTAAAGAGTGAGTGAGTGAGCGAGTGTAAAGGAGCGAGTGAGTGAATATGTGTGTGCGAGCGAGTGAGTGAATGTGTGTGCGAGTGAGTGAATATGTGTGTGCGTGCGAGTGAGTGAATATGTGTGTGCGAAAAAGTAGTGAGTGAATATGTGTGTGCGAGCGAGTGAGTGAATATGTGTGTGCGAAAGGAGTGAGTGAATATGTGTGTGAGCGAGTGAGTGAATATGTGTGTGCGAAATGAGTGAGTGAATATGTGTGTGAGCGAGTGAGTGAATATGTGTGTGAGCGAAAGTGAGTGAATATGTGTGTGCGAGCGAGTGAGTGAATATGTGTGAGCGAAAAGAGTGAGTGAATATGTGTGTGCGAGCGAGTGAGTGAATATGTGTGTGCGAGCGAGTGAGTGAATATGTGTGTGCGAGCGAGTGAGTGAATATGTGTGTGCGAGCGAGTGTGCGAGCGAGTGAGTGAATATGTGTGTGCGAGCGAGTGAGTGAATATGTGGAGACACGATGGAGTGTGTCTCCACATATTGGAGTGTGTGAGCGAGCGAGTGTGAGCGATGGAGTGTGTGAGCGAGCGAGTGAGAGTGTGAGCGAGCGAGTGTGCGTCTGTCTGTGTCTGTCTTCTGTGGGTGGATGTTCTCTGTATGTTAGCTTTGTCAGATAAACCCAGGTTTTGTCCTAGCAGAGGTTGAGCTCTTTGTCTTTATTGTGTGTCAGTAATCGGACGGGGCGGCGAGCAGATCACCAGAATTCAGCTGGAGTCCAACTGTAAGATCCAGATCGCTGCTGGTGGGTGGTTCTTTATGTCTTCCATGACATGTGATTCACTTCAGTGGCGTGACGTTTACAACAGAAGATCGGGTCTGATAACTGACAGAAGAGATATGAATGACTCTCTAATATGTAGTATTAATATAGGCATTAAGATCTGTTAACTTTGGTTAAAGTCTTACCATATATTTGACTATGTTTAATATTTGTCAATGTTCGTGTTAGTTCACAGTGCATTAACACATGCAACTAAAATGTATTCATAAATGCTGAAATTAAGACTAATAAATGTAAACCGTAGAATTATTGTTAGTCCATGATAAATGTATTTAACTTATAATAACAAATTAAACCTTATTGGAAAGTTTTACCAAATATTTATTAATAATTATTAATTCATTCATACCAGTGCATTGATGCTAAACTGTTGCAAAAATGCTTATCCTTTTTATTTAGTTATTTTATGTGCTTTTGTCATAATTCTTTTAAATCTTGCTATTTAAATTAATTCATTTTTATTTCAGTTTTAGATGATTTATTTCCTATTATTAATTTGTAGTTAAACTTCAGTTCATTAGCAAAGAAACATTTCAAATTTTTATTTAAGTTTTTAGTTTTTCAACTAATTTTTTATTTTATTTTTAAATATTGTTTAAATATATATTTATTTAATTTTGTGCTTATTTATTTATTTCATTTATTTATTTAGAATATTTGCTATTTAATTTTTATTCCAGTTTTGGTTTTATTTATTTGCATTTTAATAATTTCAGTTTATCGCCAAGGAAACATTTCTAATTGTCTTTTAGTTTTTCATCTAATATTTATATACATTTTATTTCATGTTATTTTTAGTATTTAAATTGTGCTTTTGTCATTTTTTTATTATAATTAAAATGTTAAAATTTTTAAATTTGCTATTTAGTTATTCCATATTCATTTAGTTTTTATTTATTTCCAGTTAATAATTTTAGTGCTTCAACTTCTTGCCAAGGAAAAAATTCTAATTTACATTAGTTTAGGTTTACTAATATTTATATTTTATTTTTATATTTTTGTGTTGATTTTAGTAAAAAAAATTGTAATTTCGTCATGTGCTTTTATCATTTTAATTATTTTAATAAATTTTCTGTTTTAGTTATTTATTTTAGTACTTATTTCAGTTTATTGCCACAGCAACATTTCTAATTTTCATTTCATTGAAGTTTTTCGACTAATATTAATATTTTGCTTTTATTTCAGCTTGATGACAATTATGTAATGTTTGTATAGTTTTAATAACCTGAAGCTTTGAAGCGTTAGTGCCGCTTTAGACGCCTCATGTCGAGCAGAAATTGTACCCGTTTGATGGCCAGATGGAGTGGGACGATCTGAGCGAGTGGTAGTGCCCCTGATGCTGAAGCGCTGGTCCGTGTTGTGCTGTTCTCATTAGTGTTCAGCTTCTGTAACTGTGTGTCGTGTCTCCACAGACAGTGGAGGGATGCTGGACAGGCCCTGCACCCTGACTGGCACCCCCGAGAGCATCGAGTAAGAGTTCGAGAGATTTGTGAAATATAAGCGGTCTGCTTTATTCATCAGAATGAGCGTTCACTCATGATCTCCCCATCCGCCAGGCAAGCCAAGAGGTTGTTGGGGCAGATAGTGGACCGGTGTCGGAACGGACCGGGCTTCCACAGTCAGATGGACGGGAACAGCGCTGTCCAGGAGATCCTGATCCCTGCCAGTAAAGTCGGCCTGGTGATCGGGAAGGGAGGCGACACCATCAAACAACTTCAGGTTGGCTGGTTATTAGATGTGAAGCGTGTTTCCACCGACCAATCCCAGAGTTTGTGCTTGAGTGTGTCCCTCTGATCCGTGATTTCCACAAAGCTTGGGATGTTACATCCGTACCCATAATTCTATATCACCATCCTCTTGATTTCATTTATTTATCACAACATAAAATCAAAATGAAATATACTGAATACTTATTTTCTGTGTAGCGCTCAAAATACATCATTTTGTGGTAGTGTTGTCCCGATACCAAAATGATGACTTCGATACGATACCAGACTAAAATACCTCGATATCGATACTAAATCAACACCACGGTCAAAATACCACCCAGTAAAAGTAATTGAATAATATGACAACAGAACTTATTAATCATAGTCTTATTTCATTTTTAACTAAAAACTCACGTGACCAGCATGTTCCCGCCCTGGTTTTTGACCATTTCTTCTAATTGCATTTGTTTTATTTTATCTTTGTTTTTTAAAATAAGCTAAAAATGCAAATTACGAACAATATGACCAAAACAGTGCTTTATTTTTCAGCTATCGGTCTGTTTAACAGTATAGCAAGTCAAGAAAGAAATACAAAAAACTGCTTAGTCTTCACTCAATAAATGAACTATCACTGATTCTTAATGAATATATTAAAATGATTTAGCCAGTCATGGGGTGGTTTTCTTGTTTTCATTGTTGTTTGATTAACATTAATCACACAGAATATTAGATCCGGCTTAACACCGATCCAATCACCTCAACTGTACACGTTCACTAAAGACACCCCCGACTGTGTTCCTGAATACTCACAGGATGTGCATTTTTACATATCTTTGACCATTGAAATCCATAATCCGAAAGAACTGAATCGCGATCGCATGTTGTCTGAAAGGCGTGTGCGGATCAGAGTCCGGCAGCGCGAGCACATTCCCGCACCGGGTTATATTTTCTATAACTTCAAGATATATAACATCAAAATTCATACTTTTTGGGAAATAGAGGATAAAACTAAACAATTTAATTAACATTTGTATTTTTTTTTATAGTGCTGGGAAAAATAATCATGATTAATTGCATTCAAAATATACCTTAAACGGCCCCACTTTATATTAGGTGGCCTTAACTACTATGTACTTACATAAAAAAATAAGTACAATGTACTTACTGTGTTCATATTGTGTTGCAAAACACCTTTGCTGATATTGAGGTGGGATACGGGTAGGGTTAGGGACAGGTGTGGTGGGATGGGTAAGTTAAGGGAAGTGTCAACTGTGTAATTACAAATGTAACTACAGAAATTAATTACAGATGTAATTACACTTAGGTATTTTTTTAAATGTAAGTACAATGTAAAAACATGTATGTACACAATAAGTGCAATGTATCAAATTATTAATTAAAATGTTAGTACATAGTAGTTAAGGACACCTAATATAAAGTGGGTCCCATTAAACTTTTGTGTGTGTTAAATCACTTTTACTCGGGACATGCTAGCTGGCAACATAGGATTCCATTCATTATGCTAAGCTAAGCTAGCGGCGACCCTGCCAAACTAAAACAATGCATGCACTGAGACAAAAATGCATTTGCCCACATATCTAAATGTAGGAAAGAAGTTGAATAAGCCCTATTTCTAAAAACGCTGGAGTGTTCCTTTAACTGAAACCTGTCAAATGTGGGTAAAATATTAAATATATGTAATATTCATATAAAAATCTTTTATTTGTTTTAATTTTTCTGGACTCTCATTTAATGGTTAAATTAAATGTTGGTAATCAAAAGGCTTGTCTAATATATGTCTAAGAAATCGGTTTTATTTTTATACGTTATTTTAATAATTAATGCTCCCGAAATTCAAAATATACAGGGCCATTATTTTTCCATGAGTTTTATCAAATTATGTATTTAAGCAATATCACATGAGGGCTGTTTCTTCCTGAATAACAGCACAATGTCAAATTGACGGTTCAATAAACAGTAAGTTTACATTTTGAGTTACATTTAAACAGTATTTTCTTCATTTGCGTTCATTACCGACTGAATTCGTTTAATTCATTATTATTCGATGACCGAATGCATCAATACAATATTAATATCATTGCTAAATTCACCTTTAAGCAGTAAAGAATCAGGCTTTGTCTGGGGTATTTCCCTTCATTCATGACTATGAATTTGTATGTTTATTTTGTGTCCACAGGAGAGGACAGGAGTGAAGATGATCATGATTCAGGATGACCCGATGCCCACTGGATCAGACAAACCCTTGAGAATCACTGGAGACCCTTATAAAGTTCAGGTCTGTCTCTTTAATAACATCAAGGCCCCGATACACTTCATGTGTAAGCGGAAAATTAACTGGTGTGCCGTCGTTTCAAACTAAATCAGGTCAAAGCGAGGCTTCGAACGCCTTTGAACTACCGTTAGTGGTGGTGATGTAATAGGTGGGTGTGGCTTTGAGGCTCCGCCTCCTTGGTGTAAATCTTCTCCGGTTTATTTCTTCTGTTCAGTCCATCAGCCAAAAGTATTGCGGTCACTGATGATAAAATAATCATTTTTAAAAATATATATTTTTGTAGGGATGCCCGATATATCGGTTACCATATCGGTATCGGCCGATAAATGTTCATTTTTAATGTTATCATTATCTTCCCGATAAGAAGATTTGTCTGATATATTAAAACTGATAAATAGGATGATTTCCTTCAGCTGAGACGCTTCAGATGTGCACTGTTCATCATGATGGGTTTGAGTTGCTTGAAATATGATTGGAATCACTTCAAGTCTGTCGTATCTGCTACATAAAATTATAATAAGAACATCACAATTGTGTTTAGGACATGGATTTTAATTGCAAGACCTTTTTTTGTAATCAGGCTCTCAAAAATCAGTGTGGATTTAGATTTATCGGCCAATATATCGGTTATCAGTTTTCACAAAAAGAGAATTATCGGTTATCGGTATCGGCCAAAATGTTCATATCGGTGCATCCTGTATCGTCAGGATGTTCGCAGCAAACGCGGTTCACACCTTTTAACCCCTAAACGAAGAAAGATCTTCAGTGCGAGTATATCGGGGCCATTACAGTCACAGATCCACCATCGTGTTGCATGACATCTGACTGTGTGTGTGTGTGTGTGTGTGTGTGTGTCCGGTACAGCAAGCACGGGAGCTGGTCGTTGAGATCATCAGGGAAAAGGATCAGGGAGATTTCAGGAGCGGCCGCAGTGACTTCGGCTCCAGACTGGGCAGCAGCATCGATGTAAGCATATCCGGATCCTGAGCTTCAAGTCATTTTGAGCTTGAGCCTAAGCCAGAAATCATTCATAACTGGTTCTTGCACACACAGGTTGCAGTGCCCAGGTTTGCTGTTGGTATCGTCATTGGCAGAAACGGGGAGATGATCAAGAAGATTCAGAACGATGCAGGCGTCAGGATCCAGTTTAAGCCTGGTCAGTGTTCACAGACATGTCTTTCGTCTGTCTTTAGTGTGTAGTGTTGCTGTTTGAGCATGAAAAAGCAGGGTTCTTCTCTATATCAGTGTCTGTGTTTCTGAACTCCTGAAATGCCTCCATTGTAGTCTTGAGTTTTCTTCAGGAACCGACATGTCACAATATTCCTCATTTAAATAATTCATACGTAGAGTAAAGGGGCGGGCCAGGTTGAGTGAGTTAGTAGTGTTGAAACGGGCGGTCATGGTAAGGGGCGGGACATTTCCCCAAACACCAATCACAACACACTGCTCCAGCTGACCAATCAGAGCACATTTAGTTCCTGTTTCTATGAAGCCCTCCTTCTGAAAAGGACAGAGCGTTACTGACAGACTGGGAAGATTTTACAACACAAGATCCAAAGCAGATTTACAAATAATAGAACAGTGCCGTGTTCTATTAATGAATTTAGATATCGGTCGGTTTTGGTCTATTAATAAACTTTAAATTTCAGTCGTTTTGTTCTATTAATACATTTAAATATCGGTCGATTTTAGTCTATTAATTAATTTTAAATATTGTTCGGTTTTGTCTATTAATTATTTTAAATATTGTTCGGTTTTGTCTATTAATTATTTTAAATATCGGTCGGTTTTGGTCTATTAATAAATTTAAATATCGGTTGGTTTTGGTCTATTAATAAATTTAAATATCGTTTGGTCTATTAATAAATTTAAATATCAGTTGGTTTTGGTCTATTAATAAATTTAAATATCGGTTGGTTTTGGTCTATTAATAAATTTAAATATCGGTTGGTTTTGGTCTATTAATACATTTAAATATCGGTTGGTTTGGTCTATTAATAAATTTAAATATCAGTTGGTTTTGGTCTATTAATAAATTTAAATATCATTCGGTTTTGTCTATAAATTATTTTAAATATCGGTCAGTTTTGGTCTATTAATAAATGTAAATATCGGTTGGTTTTGGTCTCTTAATAAATTTAAATATCGTTCGGTTTTGTCTATTAATTATTTTAAATATCGGTCAGTTTTGGTCTTAATAAATTTAAATATCGGTTGGTTTTGGTCTCTTAATAAATTAAAATATCGTTCAGTTTTGTCTATTAATTATTTTAAATATTGGTCAGTTTTGGTCTATTAATAAATTTAAATATCGGTTGGTTTGGTCTATTAATAAATTTAAATATCGGTTGGTTTTGGTCTATTAATACATTTAAATATCGTTCGGTTTTGTCTATGAATTGTTTTAAATATCGGTTGTTTTGGTCTATTAATAAATTTAAATATCGGTTGGTTTTGGTCTCTTAATAAATTTAAATATTGTTCAGTTTTGTCTATTAATTTTTTTAAATATCGGTCAATTTTGGTCTATAAATTTAAATATCGTTCAGTTTTGTCTATGAATTATTTTAAATATCGGTCAGTTTTGGTCTATTAATAAATTTAAATATCGGTTGGTTTGGTCTATTAATAAATTTAAATATCGTTGGTTTTGGTCTATTAATACATTTAAATATCGTTCGGTTTTGTCTATTAATTGTTTTAAATATCGGTCGTTTTGGTCTATTAATAAACTTATATATCAGCCGGTTTTGATTGCTTAAGAGATTTAAATATTGCAAACAATTACAGATTGTTCAAATCAAGATTAAAGGCCTGTTCACTTCATGGACAATAACTATAATTAATTATATTATAATATGATCCAAGATCCAAAGCAGGTTTACCAAGAATAGAAGAGTGCAGAGAAACCGAAATCAGTGCGATCATTTAAAAGGGAACGAGCTAATGCAAATTCCACTGTATCATGGATCAATATGCAGTTTAGCAGATTTTTTTTTTTTTTCATACTAACCATTACTATCATTTTAGTATGGAGTATGCAAATCTAAAACATTTTTAGTTTTAGTTTAGGTTTTTTTCGCTAATGTTTGTATTTTATTTTAGCTTTATTTCAGTTAATGGGAATGTTTTTACCAGCTTCAGTTTGAGTTAACGTTAATAACCCTGACGCTGTGTCTCGTCCGGTGTGGTTTATCTGTACACCTATATGTGTTTCGGGATGGGATGTCGGTGATCTCAGGTTGGGGCACGTTGGGACACACTTGAACGCACAAATCTCTTAAGACCTGTGGAGGCCCAGCAGGGATCATTAAAGCATTAAGAAGTTTACAGGGATTAATATACTGTTCTCTCACATGTTTACACTCTTTACAATCCCATGAATATTCAAATGCAGCTGAGCAATTCAACTGAGAATGCCTTTTGAGTTCATCAAGAACTGAATTTGAATTGAAGTAGCAAACAGAATGGAGAATTGTTATTTAAATATGTTTCAGATGATGGGATCAGTCCCGACCGGATCGCTCAGGTCATGGGTCAGCCCGACCGATGTCAACACGCCGTTCACCTCATCAATGATCTGGTCCAAACAGCACAGGTACGTCTAGATCCTCAGTAACTTTTGTCCATTTGTTGTAGTTCCTTATGATTCTAGTCAAGTCAGCTTTATTCATCCAGAGCAGAAATAAACAGGAAAATGACAGAATCAATGCAGACTTCATCATTTTGGTCAAGATTCAAGTGCAAGAATCTCTCATTTAGACTCTGGTTAAGTTGGTCAGTATAGGGTTATTTTTAGCTTTTAGTTCATGTCTACATGACCTATTCTGGATGTTTTGTGTGGCTTGTATTTGACCTTGTGTCTCCTCTGCTTGGCGTTCAGGAGCGTGATGGTTTTGGAGGTCCGGTCGGACCCAGAGGTCGCGGCAGAGGACGTGGCGATTGGAACATGGCGACTCCTGGAGGCTTACAGGAAGTCACCTACACAATACCGGCTGATAAATGCGGCCTTGTGATCGGGAAAGGTTAGAACTGGACCTTGTGCTGAAATACGTGTGTTTGCGCGATTTAAATATTGGCCGGTTTTGTTCTATTGTTAATTAAAATATCGGTCAGTTTTTTCCTATTAACACATTTAAATATCGGTCTGTTTTGTTCTATAAATAAATTTAAATGTCGATTGGTTTTGTTCTATAAATAAATTTAAATATCGGTTGGTTTTGTTCTATTAATAAATTTAAATGTCGGTTGGTTTTGTTCTATTAATACATTTAAATGTCTGTTGGTTTTGTTCTATTAATAAATTTAAATGTTGGTTGGTTTTGTTCTATGAATACATGTCGGTTGGTTTTGTTCTATTAATACATTCAAATATCGGTCGGTTTTGTTCTATTAATACATTTAAATGTCGGTCGGTTTTGTTCTATTAATACATTTAAATGTCGGTCGGTTTTGTTCTATTAATACATTTAAATGTCGGTTGGTTTTGTTCTATTAATAAATTCAAATATCGGTCGGTTTTGTTCTATTAATAAATTTAAATGTTGGTCGGTTTTGTTCTATTAATACATTTAAATGTCGGTTGGTTTTGTTCTAATAATACATTTAAATGTCGGTCGGTTTTGTTCTAATAATACATTTAAATGTCGGTCGGTTTTGTTCTATTAATAAATTCAAATATCGGTCGGTTTTGTTCTATTAATACATTTAAATGTCGGTCGGTTTTGTTCTATTAATACATTTAAATGTCGGTTGGTTTTGTTCTTTTAATACATTTAAATATCGTTGGTTTTGTTCTATTAATAAATTTAAATATCGGTTGGTTTTGTTCTATTAATACATTTAAATGTCGGTTGGTTTGTTCTATTAATAAATTTAAATATCGGTCGGTTTTGTTCTATTAATACATTTAAATATCGGTTGGTTTTGTTCTATTAATAAATTTAAATGTCGGTTGGTTTTGTTCTATTAATAAATTTAAATGTCGGTCGGTTTTGTTCTATTAATACATTTAAATGTCGGTTGGTTTTGTTCTATTAATAAATTTAAATATCGGTTGGTTTTGTTCTATTAATACATTTAAATATCAGTTTTTGTTCTATTAATAAATTTAAATATCGTTTTGTTCTATTAATACATTTAAATGTCGTTGGTTTTGTTCTATTAATAAATTTAAATGTCGGTGGTTTTGTTCTATTAATACATTTAAATGTCGGTTGGTTTTGTTCTATTAATAAATTTAAATATCGGTTGGTTTTGTTCTATTAATACATTTAAATGTCGGTTGGTTTGTTCTATTAATAAATTTAAATATCGGTTGGTTTTGTTCTATTAATAAATTTAAATATCGGTTGGTTTTGTTCTATTAATACATTTAAATGTCGGTTGGTTTGTTCTATTAATAAATTTAAATATCGGTTGGTTTTGTTCTATTAATAAATTTAAATATCGGTCGGTTTTGTTCTATTAATACATTTAAATATCGGTTTTGTTCTATTAATACATTTAAATGTCGGTTGGTTTTGTTCTATTAATACATTTAAATGTCGGTTGGTTTTGTTCTATTAATAAATTTAAATATCGGTTGGTTTTGTTCTATTAATAAATTTAAATGTCGGTTTGTTTTGTTCTATTAATAAATTCAAATATCGGTCGGTTTTGTTCTATTAATACATTTAAATGTCGGTTGGTTTTGTTCTATTAATAAATTTAAATGTCGGTCGGTTTTGTTCTATTAATACATTTAAATGTCGGTTGGTTGTTCTAATAATACATTTAAATGTCGGTTGGTTGTTCTAATAATACATTTAAATGTTGGTTGGTTTTGTTCTATTAATAAATTCAAATATCGGTCGGTATTGTTCTATTATTAAATTCAAACATTAGTTTTGTTCTGTTCATTTAAATATCGGTCTGTTTTGTCCTCAAGTGTAAAGGACCGTTCACTTCAAGAACAAAGCTATAATTAATTTCCTTGCAAACGTTAGCAAATTCAGATATATATAGTATCTATATATATATCTATATCATACATATGGGCATTGGCCGTGGAAAAAAATAATTTAAGCAACATAAAGCATCCTTTAATCATCTGCTGGAGGGAAAAGCAAGGGGTCTCGGGTTTGTGTACGAACACAGAAAACCCTGGTAAGGGGAAACACTGATGTCTAAACGTTTGTTCACTTGTGGGAAGACGTATCTATGTGGCGTGACCCCGACTGACCCCGGCTGAAAATGCTCATCAAAACGCTCCTCCTCTCCTTTGCCTCTGCGCCAGGGTCGATTGACTGAGACGGCCATTTAAGCTATTGTCAAACAAATTTAACTTCTGCATTAATGAAGCCATTATGAGCTCCGCACTCAGACAGAGGGACGGATAAAGAGTCCATGGATTTGAGCGTATAGAGGACTGGTTAAAGGCTGCTGGTTAAAACTACTGGTGGTCTTTGACACACACTGAAAAGAGTCTAACAAAGCTGACCAACAATGAGATCTGTGTCTCACACCGGAGTCAGAGCTAACACAGCCCTGTTGGGTATGAGAAACGCAAATCAGGTAATTAATGCATTGAGTGGCAGCACATGATTTTTTATTTTATTTATTTTTTCATTATTTTGCATTGAGGTTTGCTGACGTTCATGATGAAATTCATATAAAGGAACGAGACAAGACTTCATCTGGAGGAGATTTGATCAGATTTTTGTTAGTTTTTGAACAGTTATATTTTGTAATGAACAAAACTGACCAATATTTAAATGTATAAATAGAACAAAACTGACCGATATTTAAATGTATAAATAGAACAAAACTGACCGATATTTAAATGTATAAATAGAACAAGACTGACCGATATTTGAATGTATTAATAGAACAAGACTGACCGATATTTAAATGTATTAATAGAGCAAGACTGACCAATATTTAAATGTATTAATAGAACAAGACTGACCAATATTTAAATGTATAAATAGAACAAAACTGACCGATATTTAAATCTATTAATAGAACAAAACTGACCAATATTTAAATGTATAAATAGAACAAAACTGACCGATATTTAAATGTATTAATAGAAGAACAAAACTGACCGATATTTAAATGTATTAATAGAACAAAACTGACCGATATTTAAATGTATTAATAGAACAAGACTGACCGATATTTAAATGTATTAATAGAGCAAGACTGACCAATATTTAAATGTATTAATAGAACAAAACTGACCGATATTTAAATGTATTAATAGAGCAAGACTGACCAATATTTAAATGTATTAATAGAACAAGACTGACCAATATTTAAATGTATTAATAGAACAAAACTGACCGATATTTAAATGTATTAATAGAGCAAGACTGACCAATATTTAAATGTATTAATAGAGCAAGACTGACCAATATTTAAATGTATTAATAGAGCAAGACTGACCGATATTTAAATGTATTAATAGAACAAGACTGACCGATATTTAAATGTATTCATAGAGCAAGACTGACCGATATTTAAATGTATTAATAGAACAAGACTGACCGATATTTAAATGTATTAATAGAACAAGACTGACCGATATTTAAATGTATTAATAGAACAAGACTGACCGATATTTAAATGTATTAGTAGAACAAAACTGACCGATATTTAAATGTATTAATAGAGCAAAACTGACCGATATTTAAATGTATTAATAGAACAAGACTGACCGATATTTAAATGTATTAATAGAGCAAGACTGACCGATATTTAAATGTATTAATAGAACAAGACTGACCGATATTTAAATGTATTAATAGAGCAAGACTGACCGATATTTAAATGTATTAATAGAACAAGACTGACCAATATTTGAATGTATTAATAGAACAAAACTGACCAATATTTAAATGTATTAATAGAGCAAAACTAACCGATATTTAAATGTATTAATAGAGCAAAACTAACCGATATTTAAATGTATTAATAGAGCAAAACTGACCGATATTTAAATGTATTAATAGAGCAAAACTGACCGATATTTAAATGTATTAATAGACCAAAACTAACCGATATTTAAATGTATTAATAGAGCAAAACTGACCGATAGTTAAATGTATTAATAGAACAAAACTGACCGATATTTAAATGTATTAATAGAGCAAAACGGACCGATATTTAAATGTATTAATAGAGCAAAACTGACCGATATTTAAATGTATTAATAGAACAAATTTACTCTGGTTTTTTTATTTTATTATTTAAATGTCTTTAACATTAATTTATTTAGTTTGAGTTAAATTAGTACTTCAAAAATCTAAATGAAAATAATAATTGCTGCTTTATTCGCTGAAATAATAAAATAATTTTTTGGTTTAATTTCAGTTAATGAAAGTTTCACTCATAGTTAGTGACAATAGCTGTATACTCAAACGCCAAAAGAAAACGTGTGAATGTCTAAACGTTAGCCATTTCATTCACCATTGAGCAGAACGTCACTCATCCTTATTTTAAGACCACCCAGTAGATGTTTCAGCCCATTGTAGTCAAATAAAGAGCTTAAGGGTCCCTACAGAGTGAGCACTTATAAGGGTCATTGTACAAAGTGATGATTGTGGTGTTCTCAGTGCTGTGTATGTGTATCTGTTCTGCTCAGGTGGAGAGACCATAAAGAACATCAACCAGCAGTCCGGCGCTCACGTGGAGCTGCAGAGAAACCCTCCTCCAAACACCGATCCCAACGTCCGGATCTTCTCCATCCGCGGCTCTCCTCAGCAGATGGAAATGGCCAGACAGCTGATCGACGAGAAGATCGGGGTGGGTGATCGCTTTCTCTGGCTGGAAAACACACATCAAAGGATTGGGCTCGGCAAGAGTTTGTAATGATGTTTAAACCGTCTCTTCTGCTCACCAAGGATGCTTTAATTTAATAAAAAATACATCAAAAGAAATCTGAAATATTCCTCCAGTGTAGGTCATCTGTGTGAATATATAGTAAAGTGTCATCATAGAATTTATCATCTTAAGTGTTACATGACTATTCACTAATCAACAAACATTATCAGGGTTTGTAAATAGTTCATATTTTTGTATTTTTCAGGATTCTTTGCTGAAAAAGTGAAGATGTTAGTAATGTTATAAAAGATTTCTCTAATCTTACTGACCCCAAACCTGGTGTGTGAGCACAAACGCTCCATGCATGTTCAGTGTGTGTGTGTGTGTGTTCAGTCTCTGATGGCTCATGCTCTCCTCCTCCAGGCGTCTGGAATGGGAGGAAACAGCAGCTTTGGACTCAGTCCTTTCACCCAGGGACCAGCGACCCCTCATCAGAAGTGAGTGCCTGCCTGCCTGCCCTCCTTCCTTTCTTTTATTTCCTCCCTTTCTTCCCTTTACTTTGCTTAACTTTCCTTCCCTTTTTCTTCCTTTCCTTCCTTTGCTTTTCACCCTTTGCTTTTTTCCTCTTTCTTTCCTTTCTTCCATTCCTTTCTCTCCTCCCTTCCCTTCGCTTTTCTTCCTTCTCTCTCCTCCTGCTTCCTTACATTCCCTTCCCTTTGCTTCCCTCTCCTTCCTTTCCTTGCTTTACTTCCCTCTCCTTCACTTCCCTTTCCTTCCTTCACTTCCCTCTCCTTCACTTTCCTTCCTTCACTTCGCTTTCCTTCTTTTTCTTCCTTCCTTCCCTTTTCTCCCTTCTTCCATTCCTTTCTCTCCTCCCTTCCCTTGTTTTTCTCCCTTCTTCCATTCCTTTCTCTCCTCCCTTCCCTTGTTTTTCTTCCTTCTCTCTCCTCCCTGCTTCCTTACATTCCCTTCCCTTTGCTTCCCTCTCCTTCCTTCCCTCCCTTCCTCCCTCTCTTTCCTCTGTCAGTGAGTTTATTCTGATCAAGAACTTCAGTTTCCGGTTGTGTATTCTAAGAGCAGAGCAGAGTTTCCCTGAGGATCTTGTTGTTGTTGATGAGATGGATCTGTCGTGTGTCTAGCTCTTCATGAGAGCTGATCATGTGACCCTGTGCATGGTTTGTGTGTTTGGAGCCGGTGGGCTGTGTTTGTAATCTGTGAGGTGTTGTTTTGTGCTCTAGTGGTCCGCAGACGTTCATGACTGGAGGTTGGGGAACCACATATCAGACATGGCAGCCCCAGAGCCAGCAGGACCCCAGTGAGTTTCACACGCCTCGCCTGTCCCATCCTCAGTGTCTTCTCAAGACCATCAGATTCATTTCATTCTGCTCATTTCAGGTCACAATGGATCCCAGACCGGCCAGATGGACTATTCCAAAGCATGGGAGCAGTATTATAAAAAGCTAGGCAAGTACCTCTGAAACCACTATTCCTTGAGCTTCTTCTGTGTAAACAACACCACAGGGGGACTCGCTTGAGAGGTTTTATTTGCCTGACTAACAATTTTCCGGGTCTGCCGTATTATTTTCTGGCACTTTTGAATCGGCTGGAATACTGTTGTTGTTTTTACATTACTCTTGCTAAAAGAGCTGCGCACTAAAAGACCAGCAGATCCCTTTACAGCGTTATGAACTGTAAAACTGCGCTTAAAATCATTAATGAAAAATTGGTTAATTTAAGCACATTTCCACTAACCCTAAAACACAATGTGTAGATGCAAACACATGTAAAAAATCAACATGTAATATCGTGGACTTCTCGATTGGGCCCGTAATTGTGCTTTGCAGCTTCATTTATTATTGATTTAGTTTATCAATGATAGCGGATACATTTCACTTTTCTAACTAGGATTGCACAATTTGGGTGAAAAATCTAATTTAAAAATTGTGATCGTGATACAAAAGATGATTTTAAAAATCACGCTTGTAGCACTGCACAATTTATCAATTTTTATGCTAAATTTAACAAAATATTTTATTTAATTAATTAAATTTAATGTAAATTCATTTTAAATGTTATTGATCTTAAATTCTTTATTTTTATTGAATACAGTTTTTTATTTGACTGTAAAATTATTACCATAGTAAATCTAGTATTTAAAAAAACAATAGTAGCAGTCGTTAAACCATCAAACTGTTAGTTTGAGGGGATAAAACAATTGTGTATACTTTATTTGTCAGAGAAATTTATACAAAATGCGATTTGGTAATATCCATGTTTGCAGGGCTGTGCAATTTGGTAAAAAAAAAGTAGATTTTATGTCTAAATATGGCTTTATTTTTATTATTAGTAAAAAAATTTAAATTACAAAAATAAGCAAAATTATTTTTTATTTAAATGTTTGGTCATACTTATTTTTTAATAATTTGAATTTTATAAAATGTAATTCATTTAAATTTTGTTAATTAAATATTTAAATAATTTTTACTATATATATATATATATATATATATATAACAAAATTAAACACAATATGGTAATTTTTTTTAAAATGTAATTTATATAAAATGTAGTAATTTAATAACATTATTTTTTTAACAATTTTTAAAAAAATAAAATATATAATATACTTTACAACTCTAAAATTACAATATTAATTTCCTCATGTTCGAATGTCAAACCGTCAAAGTTTTATTCTGGCGTAAAACCGCAAGCGTCTCTTGTGTTGGTCAGCGCTGTTCATTATAAGTTTGTGAAGATGTTTGGCGCATGTTAAAGCAACTCAAACTCACAGCAGATGCGGACGAAGCTGCAGATGAATCGAGACGCTCTGAGACGCCGGCGGATCATGAGCTGCTCACGTGTAAATGAACACAGCGCTGCGCTTCACTCTCAAACACACAGCGCATGTATTTGTTTAATTAAATCACAGGCTTTGACATTTGACAATAGCCGTATTGCGTTTTCTGCTTTATTTCGACGGATCCTGCGGGTCTTGGAGTAACTGATGTTCTCTGTGCAGGTCAGCAGAACCAAGGCCAGAGCAGCGGCTCCGACTACAGCAAAGCATGGGAGGAGTATTACAAGAAACAGAGTAAGACTGCCTGTCCTCCGGGTATTAAGCAAATGTAGCTGGATGTCAGTGTCTCATCCTTCTGTGTGTGTGTGTGTGTGTGTGTGTTCAGCTCAGGCAGCCGGTCCTGGCTCTCAGCAGAGTTCTCCTCCAGACTACAGCGCCGCCTGGGTGGAGTATTACAGACAGCAGGGGGCATATTACAGCCAGGGACAAACACAGGCTCCCGGCCTCCCGGTAAACACACACACACACACTGCTTTAGTTACTACAGTTTATCATAGTATATTTATCAGCTTGTGCACTGCCAAATTATTTGAACATTAATAGAGTCTCTTCTGCTCAACATGCATCTGATCAAAAATACTGTAAACATTAGGGGTATAACTAGAGTTGCACGGATAGACCGGCCAGAGATCGGATGATTTTCTGCAGGATAGGCCCTTACCGATTCTGAGCCGGTTTTTGTTGCCAACTGCAAAGTCACACACACACCCGCCTCCTCTCACTCACTCACTCACTCACTCGTCTCATTCAATTTGATGATCAACAAACATTTATTACCAGTGCTGAAATACCCCCCAAAAATGTATACTTTTATTAATCAATTATATTTAAGATAAATGTCTGGAGTAGTAAGGACTGGAGTAGTGATGTCTGGAGTAGTGATGTCTGGAGTAGTGATGTCTGGAGAAGTGATGTCTGGAGTAGTGATGTCTGGAGTAGTGATGTCTGGAGTAGTGATGTCTGGAGTAGTGATGTCTGGAGTAGTGATGTCTGGAGTAGTAATGACTGGAGTAGTAATGTCTGGAGTAGTGATGTCTGGAGTAGTGATGTCTGGAGTAGTGATGTCTGGAGTAGTGATGTCTGGAGTAGTGATGTCTGGAGTAGTAATGTCTGGAGTAGTAAGGTCCGAGTAGTAAGGTCCGGAGTAGTAAGGTCCGGAGTAGTAAGGTCCGGAGTAGTAAGGTCCGGAGTAGTAAGGTCCGGAGTAGTAAGGTCCGAGTAGTAAGGTCCGGAGTAGTAAGGTCCGGAGTAGTAAGGACGGGAGTAATGTCTGGAGTAGTAATGTCTGGAGTAGTAATGTCCGGAGTAGTAATGTCCGAAGTAATGTCTGGAGTAGTAAGGACTGGAGTAATGTCTGGAGTAGGATGGACTGGAGTAGTAATGTCTGGAGTAGTAAGGACTGGAGTAATGTCTGGAGTAGGAAGGACTGGAGTAATGTCTGGAGTAGGAAGGACTGGAGTAGTAATGTCTGGAGTAGTAAGGACTGGAGTAATGTCTGGAGTAGTAAGGACTGGAGTAATGTCTGGAGTAGGAAGGTCTGGAGTAGGAAGGTCTGGAGTAGGAAGGTCTGGAGTAGGAAGGTCTGGAGTAGGAAGGTCTGGAGTAGTAAGGACTGGAGTAATGTCTGGAGTAGGAAGGTCTGTAGTAATGTCTGGAGTAGTAATGTCTGGAGTAGTAAGGACTGGAGTAATGTCTGGAGTAGTAAGGACTGGAGTAGTAATGTCTGGAGTAGTAAGGACTGGAGTAATGTCTGGAGTAGGAAGGTCTGGAGTAATGTCTGGAGTAGTAAGGACTGGAGTAATGTCTGGAGTAGGAAGGACTGGAGTAGGAAGGTCTGGAGTAATGTCTGGAGTAGTAAGGACTGGAGTAATGTCTGGAGTAGGAAGGTCTGGAGTAGTAATGTCTGAAGTAGTAAGGACTGGAGTAATGTCTGGAGTAGGAAGGACTGGAGTAGTAATGTCTGGAGTAGTAAGGACTGGAGTAATGTCTGGAGTAGTAAGGACTGGAGTAATGTCTGGAGTAGTAAGGACTGGAGTAGTAATGTCTGGAGTAGTAAGGACTGGAGTAATGTCTGGAGTAGTAAGGACTGGAGTAATGTCTGGAGTAGGAAGGTCTGGAGTAGGAAGGTCTGGAGTAGGAAGGTCTGGAGTAGGAAGGTCTGGAGTAGGAAGGTCTGGAGTAGGAAGGTCTGGAGTAGGAAGGTCTGGAGTAGGAAGGTCTGGAGTAGGAAGGTCTGGAGTAGGAAGGTCTGGAGTAGGAAGGTCTGGAGTAGGAAGGTCTGGAGTAGGAAGGTCTGGAGTAGGAAGGTCTGGAGTAGGAAGGTCTGGAGTAGGAAGGTCTGGAGTAGGAAGGTCTGGAGTAGGAAGGTCTGGAGTAGGAAGGTCTGGAGTAGGAAGGTCTGGAGTAGGAAGGTCTGGAGTAGTAAGGACTGGAGTAATGTCTGGAGTAGGAAGGTCTGTAGTAATGTCTGGAGTAGTAATGTCTGGAGTAGTAAGGACTGGAGTAATGTCTGGAGTAGTAAGGACTGGAGTAGTAATGTCTGGAGTAGTAAGGACTGGAGTAATGTCTGGAGTAGGAAGGTCTGTAGTAATGTCTGGAGTAGTAATGTCTGGAGTAGTAAGGACTGGAGTAATGTCTGGAGTAGTAAGGACTGGAGTAGTAATGTCTGGAGTAGTAAGGACTGGAGTAATGTCTGGAGTAGGAAGGTCTGGAGTAATGTCTGGAGTAGTAAGGACTGGAGTAATGTCTGGAGTAGGAAGGACTGGAGTAGGAAGGTCTGGAGTAATGTCTGGAGTAGTAAGGACTGGAGTAATGTCTGGAGTAGGAAGGTCTGGAGTAGTAATGTCTGAAGTAGTAAGGACTGGAGTAATGTCTGGAGTAGGAAGGACTGGAGTAGTAATGTCTGGAGTAGTAAGGACTGGAGTAATGTCTGGAGTAGTAAGGACTGGAGTAATGTCTGGAGTAGTAAGGACTGGAGTAGTAATGTCTGGAGTAGTAAGGACTGGAGTAATGTCTGGAGTAGTAAGGACTGGAGTAATGTCTGGAGTAGGAAGGTCTGGAGTAGGAAGGTCTGGAGTAGGAAGGTCTGGAGTAGGAAGGTCTGGAGTAGGAAGGTCTGGAGTAGGAAGGTCTGGAGTAGGAAGGTCTGGAGTAGGAAGGTCTGGAGTAGGAAGGTCTGGAGTAGGAAGGTCTGGAGTAGGAAGGTCTGGAGTAGGAAGGTCTGGAGTAGGAAGGTCTGGAGTAGGAAGGTCTGGAGTAGGAAGGTCTGGAGTAGTAAGGTCTGGAGTAGGAAGGTCTGGAGTAGTAAGGTCTGGAGTAGTAAGGACTGGAGTAATGTCTGGAGTAGTAAGGTCTGGAGTAATGTCTGGAGTAGTAAGGACTGGAGTAATGTCTGGAGTAGTAAGGACTGGAGTAATGTCTGGAGTAGTAAGGAGTGGAGTAATGTCTGGAGTAGTAAGGACTGGAGTAATGTCTGGAGTAGTAAGGACTGGAGTAATGTCTGGAGTAGTAAGGACTGGAGTAATGTCTGGAGTAGTAAGGACTGGAGTAGTAAGGACTGGAGTAATGTCTGGAGTAGTAAGGACTGGAGTAGTAAGGACTGGAGTAATGTCTGGAGTAGTAAGGACTGGAGTAGTAAGGACTGGAGTAGTAAGGACTGGAGTAGTAAGGACTGGAGTAGTAAGGACTGGAGTAGTAATGTCTGGAGTAGTAATGTCTGGAGTAGTAATGTCTGGAGTAGTAAGGACTGGAGTAGTAATGTCTGGAGTAGTAAGGACTGGAGTAGTAATGTCTGGAGTAGTAAGGACTGGAGTAGTAAGGACTGGAGTAGTAAGGACTGGAGTAAGGACTGGAGTAGTAAGGACTGGAGTAGTAATGACTGGAGTAATGTCTGGAGTAGTAATGTCTGGAGTAGTAATGACTGGAGTAGTAATGTCTGGAGTAGTAAGGACTGGAGTAATGTCTGGAGTAGTAATGTCTGGAGTAGTAAGGACTGGAGTAGTAATGTCTGGAGTAGTAAGGACTGGAGTAGTAATGTCTGGAGTAGTAATGTCTGGAGTAGTAAGGACTGGAGTAGTAATGTCTGGAGTAGTAAGGACTGGAGTAGTAATGACTGGAGTAGTAAGGACTGGAGTAATGATGATAATTCAGCTTTGATCACAGGATTAAATGTCACTACTGTATATTCATAGAAAGCATCTGTTTGAAATATCTCAGGGTTTTTTCTGTCCTTGGTGAGCAGAAGAGACTCTTTCAGAAACACAGAATGTGATTTATTCCAAAGGTTTGTGCATCTCTGACTGCGTTTCCCTCTCGTCCCGCAGGATCATTAAAGCGGACGACTGCGGACCCTTTAGTTGAAGATTTTTGAATCACTGCGAGGAGGAAACAGACCTTTTGTAACAGAGGTTTCTAGATTTGCAACGCCTTGAAGACTTTTACTTTTTTTCTTAGTGAGAAACACTAGCTGTAGAATGACTTATATGATTTAAAAAGAGAACTATTTCTAAATCAGGACATCAAATTGTTACTAAATCCTTGTGTACACACACCATTTATCCGAATGGGCAATTTCCGGGATCCTTTTTGGACCGTTTCAGAGTTGGTTTGTTTTCTATTCTTCCTTTTTAAGTCAACGATATATATATATTATTCAGATGTATATCGCCAAAACGAACCCCGGAGTTGCGGCATTTCATCGATCGCGCAATATAATCTCTTATTTTTCTAGTTCTGTTGCAATAAAATGATCGTGGGCTTAGCAGTCTTGAATACGTTATGGTTTAGTTTTGTCATGCAATGTTTTAAGAATGTGTACAAAATGTTTTCTCTTTTGTTTTGTTTTCTTTCTTTTACATAAAGCATTTTAATTCAGTGCGATAATAAAAAACTGTGATGTTTTTGTTACAGAAATATATGCTTTTGTTACACGAAACACGGCGAATGGCAGTCGGTTCCTGATGATGTAATTCCTCATGTACTTTGTATTCTGTTGTCATTTTATTGTACTCTGGTTGAAAAAGGTGCAATATCTTATTTCAGTTCTTCTTCTTTTTTTGGAAACAAAGATGGATTTCGCTAATATTTTGACAGACGTTTAACTTGTAGATCTTAGGGTTTTTTTAGACGTATGCAAATGTAACGGATCATTTTTTATTACAGTGATTTGACGGGGAAAGGGTGGTTGTTTTTTGCCTTTTGCTCTCTTGTAAAACTATGTATGTATGCTCAGATACTTGACTAAATACTTTATTTAAAAATATATATAATTAAATCAAAGACTTTTTTTGTCCTGTGTTTTGCAGGAAAACTGTCCCTGTTTTTCTGTTCTGTTTTCATACTGAAATTTGTCAAAGATTGTGAATGTGTAATTTGAAATTTGATGTTGCATCTTGCTGACAGATGAGACGTTTTATGTGTGTTCTGTAAACTTCGACTTTAAAGCGTTCAAGACTGCTAAGCCTCTGAGAGCCTACCTGTGTATTAATTAATTGTAGTTTTTTATATTGGAAGTATTGGAAGATCAAAGTTGTTGTCTTATTTGGTACCGGCGGTCTCTCGAAGCCCCTCATCCATCCCAGTACACACTGTGGACTCCTGTACAGTCCCGATCCAGTAACTTTTTAATTCTGTTTTTCCTTTCTACTCTGTGTGATCTAATATATGTATGATTGACTAGTTACAAATTGATCTAGTATTAACTTCATTGCTTAATGAAAAGGGATATTATAATTTCAAAATGTTTAATTTTAGTGTTTCTTTTCTTCCTCATGTGTACAGGTAACCATGTATTAAAATGATTGAAAGACGACCTCTTTTTCTGTGCCTTTT
Organism: Gobiocypris rarus; assembly: GCA_023029165.1. NCBI lineage: Eukaryota > Metazoa > Chordata > Actinopteri > Cypriniformes > Gobionidae > Gobiocypris > Gobiocypris rarus. The sequence goes on from CM040916.1 coordinate 53,686,799, forward strand.
TTTCGGCTCCTCTGTCTTAGAGATGTTTGTATATATTTAATACGCTTCTTTTATAAATGTAGTAATCATTTAAACTTCATGCATTTGTCAGATTATTTCATATTTGTTCATTCGGTAACATTACGATAAGGTCTCATATGTTACACTGTGACAAAACTGCCGCATTGGGCTCTTTCTGGAAGCTCAACCAATGTGATTTTCTCCGTCTGTGGTGTTTTGGGTGTTGGAGCGGCGCAATCGTGAAATCAACCTGCGGAGAAAAAAAGACCCCTGGCAACCGCTTCAAAGTAGCTTGATTCCATGGGAACGGAAACACTACCTGGAAGTTGGAGATTTAACAGATCCAAGAAAATATCGGTTGGTATACGAGATTTAAATATCGGTGGGTTTTGTTCTATTCATACATTTTAAATATCATTTTTTTATTAATGTATTTAAATTTCGGTCGGTTTTGTTTTAATACATTTAAATATCGGTTGGTTTTGTTCTATTAATAATTTTAAATATCGGTCAGTTTTGTTCTATTAATACATTTTAATATTGGTCAGTTTTGGTCTATTAATAAATTTAAATATCGGTCAGTTTTTGTCTATTAATACATTTAAATATCGGTTGGTTTTGTTCTATTAATAATTTTAAATATTGGTCAGTCTTGTTCTATAAATACATTTAAATATCGGTTGGTTTTGTTCTATTAATAATTTTAAATATCGGTCAGTCTTGTTCTATTAATAAATTAAAATTTTGGTCAGTTTTGGTCTATTAATAAATTTAAATATTGGTCAGTTTTGGTCTAATACATTTAAATATCGGTCAGTTTTGGTCTATTAATACATTTAAATATCGGTCAGTTTTTGTCTATTAATACATTTAAATATCGGTTGGTTTTGTTCTATTAATAATTTTAAATATCGGTCAGTTTTGTTCTATTAATAAATTAAAATTTTGGTCAGTTTTGGTCTATTAATACCTTTAAATATAGGTCGGTTTTGTTTTAATACATTTAAATATCGGTTGGTTTTGCTATATTGAGAGATTTAAATAGTCGTTTTGTTCTATTAATAAATGGATAATTGTGGGGTGGAAATCAACCAGGCAACCGTTTAAAAGTAGCTGGCTTCTGCGGATTTAACAGCTCCATGTTAGCCTTTTGGTGGGTTCAAGTCATGTCATAAAGATCGTATTTACGCGAAGTCATAAATACCAGTGGGAAGTTCCAACCCGATCTCACGGCAATATTTAAGACCTACCTCAAACCCCGCCCCTAAACCTACCATCACTGGGGTTTAGACAAAATATAAAAATTCGTATGAATTAGCCACCTCGTAAAATACGTACGAATTGGTCGTGAGATAGCGTTGGAAGTTCGGGATTGTCTTTAAACCCTGATCTGTAGGAGTTGGGGGCGTGTCAGTGAGAAACATGGCGGAATTAACGGATGCAACTACTATAGATTGAGCAGTGACACTGTCAGGCTTTGTCATTTACATCAGAGAAAGCTAACATTGTAATACAACCATTAGCCTAATATGGATACAGTTTACAGTGGCGTCATAGATTAGTTAAAAACTCAAATTATGCACATTCTTTGTTCTTCATCTTCTATAAGCAGAGTTAAAACCTTGCTGTATTTTCGTGAACTTCATTCCGCCATCTTGCCCCGACCGAAGATCTCGTAAATACGAACATCGGATTTCCCGCGAAAACCATCCCGACGGATGTGAAATATAATCAGACAGAAACACGCTTTATTTAAACTTTATGTGTTGATAAAGTTGCTATCATAACACTGAGCAATCTAGCGTAGCTCCTACAGCTTTTATTCATCTTTGTCAGTGTTGTTTAATAAAAATGCAGTTGTTCATTGTTTTAGTTGAACAGATAAAACTCTGATTTTAAAATGCATTTATAAATCAACTAGCAATGAGGAAACTAATATTTATTTATTAAGCTTTGCTAATGTTAACTTATTAAAGACCGTGGTATATGAGCCATGTAAGACATTAACAGCCATCATAACGCATTTTAAACTATAAATCATAACGTGATTATGAAGGATTGTAATCAGGCTAAAGATATTCCCTGAAGTCGCCAAACAAACATTATTAGTAGTTTGAATTATTATTTATTTTGTTTAACCTTTTTTTTCATATTTTAAACTGTCAGTGTCGTTTTTTCAGTTTCAGTTTGTTAATGTTACGTCATATAATATAAATTAATAAGAGAAATGTTAGCAGCTGAAGTAAGGTTTTATACAACTTTAGTTCACTTTTTAATATTTTCAGGTGATTTTAGCTGAACTATAAAAACCCTGACCTGAGAGTAATGCATCTGGGCGCGCGTGTGTGTGAGTGTGTGTGTGTGTGTGTGTGTTCTTTCTGATTCTGCACGAGTATGATGTGTGTGTGTGTGTGTGTGTGTGTGTGTGTGTGTGTGTGTGTGTGTGTGTGTGTGTGTGTGTGTGTGTGTGTGTGTGTGTGTGTGTGTGTGTGTGTGTGTGTGTGTGTGTGTTCTTTCTGATTCTGCACGAGTATGATATTGTGTGTGTGTGTGTGTGTGTGTGTGTGTGTGTGTGTGTGTGTGTGTGTGTGTTCTTTCTGATTCTGCACGAGTATGATATTGTGTGTGTGTGTGTGTGTGTGTGTGTGTGTGTGTGTGTGTGTGTGTGTGTGTGTGTGTGTGTGTGTGTGTGTGTGTGTGAGAGAGAGAGAGAGAGAGAGAGAGAGTGTGTGTGTGTGTGTGTGTGTGTGTGTGTGTGTGTGTGTGTGTGTGTTTGTGTGTGTGTGTGTGTGTGTGTGTTCTTTCTGATTCTGCATGAGTATGATATTGTGTGTGTGTGTGTGTGTGTGTGTGTGTGTGTGTGTGTGTGTGTGTGTGTGTGTGTTTCTGATTCTGCACGAGTATGATATTGTGTGTGTGTGTGTGTGTGTGTGTGTGTGTGTGTGTGTGTGTGTGTGTGTGTGAGAGAGAGAGAGAGAGAGAGAGAGAGAGAGAGAGAGAGAGAGAGAGAGAGAGAGAGAGAGTGTGTGTGTGTGTGTGTGTTCTTTCTGATTCTGCACGAGTATGATATTGTGTGTGTGTGTGTGTGTGTGTGTGTGTGTGTGTGTGTGTGTGTGTGTGTGTGTGTGTGTGTGTGTGTGTGTGTGTGTGTGTGTGTGTGTGTGTGTGTGTGTGACTGGTAATCCCTACGGTATGGGGACAAAATGTCCCCACAAAGATGGCAATATCCAAATTTTTGTCCTTGTGGGGACATTTTTTTGGTCCCCATGAGGAAAACATCTTATAAATCACACTAAGTGATGTTTTTTGAAAATGTAAAAATGCAGAATGTCTCCTGTGATGGGTAGGTTTAGGGGCAGGGGCAGTGTAGGGGGATAGAAAATACGGTTTGTACAGTATAAAATGCATTACGCCTATGGAATGTCCCCATAAAACATGGAAACACAACATGTGTGTGTGTGTGTGTGTGTGTGTGTGTGTGTGTGTGTGTGTGTGTGTGTGTTTATGGTCATTTGACGTTTGAATGATAATTAAAGTCAGTTCTGTTCTTCATCATCTCTTCATGAGTTTATGGCAGAAATGTCTTTAATGATTGCACAATACTTTCATGTTTATTGGGTTGTTTTCTAGTGACACGCGGTTACCTTAAAAAATGAATTAAAATGGAGGGAAACTCCTGAAATGTTCCATATGAAGTGCATTTAATATTCCAAACAGAAGCTTGATTTTTATTTGTGAGTATTTCTGCTCTCACACCGGAGTAAAGGAAGGAGTGAATGTTCGAGCATCCCATAATGACAGATCTCCAGTGCGACGGGTCCTCCTCAGAAGCATGGCAGATGAAGAAAAGCCCGATCCATGTCCATCTGACGGGATTCAGGAGGAAATACAGCCCATAATATCATGTCACAGATTTATCATAACAGCCTGGCGCTTGATATGTGAGTATAGTCAGTTATATTGAACATTTACATTGCAATTATTCCCAGGTAAATATATATATATGAATGAATCGAGACACGTTGACTCTTATAGTGGAGCACGTGCTGAATGCACATTATTGTAATATAACATTATAACATTATTTAAATATTCTTCGTTTATTCTTTGAAATACATAGGCTATGTAAATATGAAATAATATATCATTATATATTCTTAATCTATTATATATTATCCTTTGACATTTTTGGTATTATACAAATATATAATACATCAATAAAATACCATAATGGCACTGTATGCATATGGTAATTTGTTAAACACATTTTACTCATTGCCCGCATGAACTATAATTACATATTTAGACAAAAAACTGCAACAAGAGAAACTGTGTGCGTGTGTGTGTGTGTGTGTGTGTGTGTGTGTGTGTGTGTGTGTGTGTGTGTGTGTGTGTGTGTGTGTGTGTGTGTGTGTGTGTGTGTGTGTGTGTGTGTGTGTGTGTGTGTGTGTGTGTGTGTGTGTGTGTTGAGGTTAATAACAGCTGGTTAAATGTGTGGGAATAATTGTAGGCTGTGATGTGTTAATAGCCTCTGTACAGGTGTTGAGCCACTTATGTCAGATTATCTCTCTCTCTGTCTCTCTCTCTCTCTTCATATCTGTCTCTCTCTCTCTCTCATATCTCTCTCTCTCTCTCTCTCTCTCTCTCTCTCTCTCTCTCTCTCTCTCTTCATATCTGTCTCTCTCTCTTCATATCTGTCTCACTCTCTTCATATCTGTCTCACTCTCTTTTCTTTACAAAGACAGAGTTTCTCATTGGGTGTGTGTCTTAAAGGGGTGGCGGGGCTTCTGCATAAAGAGGTTGTGTGTGTGTGTGTGTGTGTGTGTGTGTGTGTGTGTGTGTGTGTGTGTGTGTGTGTGTGTGTGGGTGGACTGGGGGGGTCATTAATAACTAATTAGAGGCTCGGAGCCACAGGCTCCTATAAGTGGCCCCGCTCCAGAGGGACCGCAGCAGTGTCTGTCCGTCCCCGCATCAGCACACATGGGTTCGGTTCTGCCCGCGGAGGCGCTCGCGCTCAAGTCCCGGTTCCGGTCCCAGCTGTGTGAGATCATCACCTCTGATATCCTGCACAGTTTTCTGTACGGCCGATGGAGGAACGTCCTGGGAGAGAGCCCGTACGAGGAGCAGCAGAGCCCGAGGACCGCCTTCACTGCAGAGGTCCTGGCGCAGTCCTTCACTGGAGGTACTTTCGCGTTCTCACTCGGGCGATCGCGGCTTCAGCTACCTTTTTAATTGCACTAAAATCTGTTAAAATCCTGTCACTATTTATGTTTTATTAAAGATTCAACCCGCAGGTAAAATGATGATGATGATGATGATCTCTGATGAACGTTCCGCGTTTTAAAAAAAAAACAAAAACAAATAATAACTTTATTTTTTTAACCAAAAACTAACCTTGCCAGAAAGTTGCCGAGATTTTCGTGTGTGTGTGTGTGTGTGTGTGTGTGTGTGACAACCTAAAGAGAGCACACAAAGTTCTCTGTTGATTATTTTTCTTATGTTCTATTTTTATAACCATAAAATATAAAGTTGCACATGCTGTGTGCGGTGAAAAACAAAAATCGTTTATTTAAGATCTTGTGTTTTGAGATGTTATTAATATTTGAACTAAGTGATATCGATTTTAAATGTTAGATTATCGGTTTTGTTAGGCTATTGTAAAAATGTAATATAGGCCTAAGCAAAAATAAAATATGCCAACTCTTTCGCTGAGAGTTGTGTAAATTATATATAGCCTATAAAAAATAGTCTCCGCATGTTCAATTTGGTTATTGTTTATTTGGTGAAAATATTTTTATGTCGTTGATTGTCTTATGAATTTAACCCAATTATTTTAAACGCCTAAACTTGACAGTTTGTTTTACTCGGAAACCCCAGTGAAACTTTAGGAAAAGTGTGATGAACTGCGCGAGCTGTCAGTGGGAATGAACTCTGGGAATTTCTTCCCAAGCTCCCTCAAGGATGCCGTTCTCCAGCATTTTGTCCCCTTTCTTTCGCTCCATTGAAGCCGTTTAACGCGGTGAAAAGGTGCTTTTCTCGGACCCGCCCGCGCGCTCGATCGGCGTGTAACCGCCGGGGACTGAATGAAGCGGCTTTAAATTCATTTGGTTAACTTTGTGCTTGACCTGAGAAAGCCAAAGAAAAGATTCCCATTCTCGGAGCTTTATCCCGCATTCATGGATCTGTGGACAGGCTCTTTTCCTCTCCTGGCATCTCCGCTTCTCTCCATTAACACACCGTGAACGGCTCTTTCTGTCCTCATTCACGGCATGTCAAGCAGCTAATCGCCTTTCCATCTTTTTGTTTGCGAAATTCCTGCGTGTTTTTAAACAAGCCATCGCTTCATTCACTCACATTTATTACTACAAACGCGGTGAAAGGATAATGAATGTGGAATGAGTCAGTGGAGAATAATGAGTGTCAGTGCGGTTCTTCACCTTCTCCTCAGCCGCTTCTGTTCGCGTTTCAGCCGATTCTTTGATTCTGACATTAAATGCGAGTGTCTTTCTTTGGCGCTTTGAGGCGATTTTCAATGCGCTTTTACAGTTCCCCTCCCCAACATTTAACGCATTTAATCCGGTTAAATAGAGGTCATATTTCGTGACCAAAATAATAATAAAGGGGATTCGTTTCATTCATTTCGTTTTGAAGTGTCATCTCAAAAAAAAAAATGCTGGGTTGTTTCAACGGTCAAATATGGAAAAAACCGTTGGTTTAAATTTTTAAATTACATTTTTAAACCCAACGGTTAGGTTTGTCCATATTTGACCGTTGAAGCTTTTTCAGAGTGTGTTTCTTCCACTATATTAACTATAACATGTTTGACAGCTGAACGAATTAACATAAATAATAAAATCTGTTTTTATTAAAGCTCATTCGTTTTTTTAAATAGTAAAAAAAAAAAAATCAAGTACAGATTATATTGAATAATAAATGAACACCAGCATAAAAAGCAATATAACAATGCTAGAATAGATCAAATAACAATCGCAAGGAAAATAAATTTGCAAATCAATTTAAAAGCATCAAATGGTAACCGATTTTTGAGTGGTTCCAAAAGTAAACTGCCATTTTATATATAACTGTATACACCGTGCTGTATAGAATAAATAAAAAAAGGAACAGCAATTCACGGACAATTTCAATTGTCACTTAAATATTTGCACGTTATATACCCAGAATGCATGCAAAGCCATCCATATTCATGGGCAATTTTAATGTTTGTTTATTTATACGTTTTAATCAATTAAAAAATGTCATTTTTGCAACAAGAGCATTATGGTGGTTTTTACAGATTATAGACTGTGCTGTACAATAACAAGCAATATTACACTATTATAATATCTCACATGACTGTAATCCCATTCATATTCATGCTGTCGGTGTCCTGCAGAGGTTCAGAAGCTGTCGAGTCTGGTTCTGCCCAGCGAGGTCATCATCGCCCAGAGCTCAGTCCCGGGAGAAGGGCTGGGGATTTTCTCCAAGACCTGGATCAAAGCCGGCACGGAGATGGGCCCGTTCACCGGGAGCCTGGTGTCCCCCGAGCACGTGGACCTGAGGAAGAACAATAACCTCATGTGGGAGGTACAATCCACACCTCAATTTATTCTGCAGGATTTTTCCTGATTCGTTAGATCACACATGTAAAAATAAAGGTTCCAATAGAGGGTTTGAGAATAACGCTTAAGCAATAGCCAACAATACATCACACGGGTCAGAATTATCCATTATGCCATAAATCATTAGGATATTAAGATCATGTTCCATGAGGATATTTAGTAAATGTCCTACCGTAAATATATCAGAAATGTATTATTAGTAGTGCTAAGGACTTCATTTAGACAACTTTAAATGAGATTTCCTCAATATTTAGATGTTTTTGCACCCTCAGATTCTAGATTTTACAAATATTGTCCGATCCTAACAAACCAC
>CM040916.1:53707230-53744730 GCA_023029165.1 Gobiocypris rarus
TGTGTGTGTGTTTGTGTGTGTGTGTGTGATGAATCAGTGTGTGTGTGTGTTTGTGTGTGTGTGTGTGTGATGAATCAGTGTGTGTGTGATGAATCAGTGTGTGTGTGATGAATCAGTGTGTGTGATGAATCAGTGTGTGTGATGAATCAGTGTGTGTGTGAGATGAATCAGTGTGTGTGTGTGTGTGATGAATCAGTGTGTGTGTGATGAATCAGTGTGTGTGTGATGAATCAGTGTGTGTGTGATGAATCAGTGTGTGTGTGATGAATCAGTGTGTGTGTGAGATGAATCAGTGTGTGTGTGTGTGATGAATCAGTGTGTGTGTGATGAATCAGTGTGTGTGTGATGAATCAGTGTGTGTGTGATGAATCAGTGTGTGTGTGATGAATCAGTGTGTGTGTGATGAATCAGTGTGTGTGTGATGAATCAGTGTGTGTGATGAATCAGTGTGTGTGTGATGAATCAGTGTGTGTGTGATGAATCAGTGTGTGTGTGATGAATCAGTGTGTGTGAATCAGTGTGTGTGATGAATCAGTGTGTGTGATGAATCAGTGTGTGTGTGTGATGAATCAGTGTGTGTGTGATGAATCAGTGTGTGTGATGAATCAGTGTGTGTGTGATGAATCAGTGTGTGTGTGATGAATCAGTGTGTGTGTGATGAATCCGTGTGTGTGTGATGAATCAGTGTGTGTGATGAATCAGTGTGTGTGTGATGAATCCGTGTGTGTGATGAATCAGTGTGTGTGTGATGAATCAGTGTGTGTGTGATGAATCAGTGTGTGTGTGATGAATCAGTGTGTGTGTGATGAATCAGTGTGTGTCCTCAGGCCGAGCGTGAGCTGCACTCTCAGAGGTTGGCTTGGCTGCGTGTGGAGAGCGTCCATCGGGTCCTGCGAGAGATCGTCCAGCAGAACCGCTTCAGTAAAGGCTCCAGTGCTCACACAGCGGAGGACCAGGTACCGCCTCAGAGCAGCAGCTTCTGTGTTTCTCAGCCAGTGTAGACGAAAGCGTACTGCGCTCTGATTGGCCAGCAGACCCTGTGTGTGACCATAATCACAGAATTGAGCGGTGTTATGCTAATATTACACATTGTGCTGTATTTGAGGAAGTCCATCTGGTCTCGTCTGATGTTGGTTCTGTGAGACTCTCTGCAGGATGTGAGTGAGTTGATCGTGTTTGTCCCAGTTCTTCAGCACGCTGGAGCAGTGTTTGATGGTGGGTCAGTGTGTGAAGCAGATGGACGTGGGTGAACATCACAGCGGCATTCTGGGACTGACTGCAGAACGAGTCGCGAGACAGATGCCTCCTGAACAGGTACTGCATCCGTGCATTTTTTCCCAAGGTGCACCTGTGCTCCTAAGTTGAAAAGCAGGTACAAGTGCAGTGAAATGTTGTTTTATGAGCAGTATGGTTTTAAGTGTTAGCCTTAAAGCTATTTCTGCTGTTAGGACGTGTCTCGAATGAAGCAGAGGTTACCATCAGAGCTCCTGCAGCATCTGAAGAGGAAGGCGGTCCGGATCCTGACATACTATCAGCCTGAGTGGGGTAAACTCTTCCTCATCGATCCGTGAGTGTTCTTTAATGATGGGATGTTCTGTTAGAGGATAATAAATCTCTTCTTCTTTTAGAGAATGAAAGCGAGGGTCTCAGGAGTGTGAAGCTTTCTAAACTTCCAGAACTGCTGGACGCCGAGCAAAAGAAAGCAAAGAGCCTCGCTGAGAAAAACAGAGAGAGCGGCTCGTTACTGCAGAGACAAACTCACGCGTACCTGTCTGTGAGTCCAGAGAATTATTCCATTATCATGTTGTATTGATAATAGCGAGGAAATATGTCCAGGTGTTCAGTCCCTTCATGGCCACAGGTGTATAAATCAAGCACTAGGCATGCAGACGCTTCTACACACATTTGTGAGAGAATGGCTCGCTCTCAGGAGCTCAGGGAACTCAAGCGTGGGACCGGGATAGGTTGCCACCTGTGCAATAAGGCCATTCCTGACATTTCCTCACTACTAAATATTCCACGCTCAACTGTTAGTGGGATTATAACAAAGTGGAAGCGATTGGGAACAACAGCAACTCAGCCACGAAGTGAAATCCCAGAGCGGGTCAGCACATGCTGAGGGTCACAGTGCGCAGAAGTCACCAACTTTCTGCAGAGTCAATCGCTCCAGACCTCCAAACTCCTGTGGCCTTCAGATGAGCTCAGGAACAGTGCGGAGAGAGCTTCATGGAATGGGTTTCCATGGTCGAGCAGCTCATCCAAGACTTACATCACCAAGAGCAATGCAAAGCGTGGGATGCAAAAGTGGGCCACCACTGGACTCTAGAGCAGTGAGACGTGTTCTCTGAGTGACCAATCACGCTTCTCTGTCTGACCATCCCATGGACGAGTCTGGGTTTGGCGGTTGCCATGGGAACGGGACTCGCCTGACTGCATTGTGCCAAGTGTAAAGTTTGGTGGAGGGGGGATTATGGGGTGGGGTTGTTTTTCAGGGGTTGGCCCCTTAGTTCCAGTGAAAGGAACTCTTAATGCTTCACCAAGACATTTTGGACAATTTCATGCTCCCAACTTTGTGGGATCAGTTTGGGGACGGCCCCTTCCTGTCCCAACATGACTGCGCTCCAGTGCACAAAGCGTCGCTCCATAAAGACATGGATGAGCGAGTTTGGTGTGGAGGAACTGGACTGGCCTGCACAGAGTCCTGACCTCATCCCGATAGAACACCTTTGGGATGATTTAGAGCGGAGACTGCGAGCCAGGCCTTCTCGTCCAACATCAGTGCCTGACCTCACAAATGCGCTTCTAGAAGAATTCCCATAAACACACTCCTAAACCTTGAGGAAAGCCTTCCCAGAAGAGCTGAAGCTGTTAGAGCTGCAAAGAGTGGGCCGACTCCATATTAAACCCTACGGATGAGGAATGGGATGGCAGTAAAGTGCAGGCGTCTTAACTTTTGTCAATACTGTGTATCATTAACAGTGTTTGCTTTGACAGGAGCTGCTGAAGTGTATGAAGATCCTTCAGTGTCTGGTCCTGGATCTCCGGCTGAAGGCTCAGAAGGATCTGGACAGGAAGAAGATCGAGTACTTTGAGGCCAAATGTGAGATCGGTTTGCAGAAGATAAGGTGCGGCTTTGGCTTGTGCTCTGAAATGTAGTTTTGAGGGCGCCTGCGTGTTCATAACGATGAGTCTGTTCCTGCAGGGCCGAGATGCTTGAAGTTCAACTGGACACTTACACGAGAGACAAGATAGCAGCTCATCGGAAAATAACGTGAGTAGTGCTGTGTCACGGTTTGAGCTCCAGTAGCTCGTCTGTTTGATCGGACCACACGGGCCAGCCTTCGCTCCACACGTGCATCAATGAGCCTGGGCCGCCCATGACCCTGTAGTCACATAGAGAAGCTTCGGTGGCCAACACAGGACAAAAATGATATTTCAAAATGCATTCAGATACACATGTAGACATTATTAAATCATTTGTGGTAAGTTTTAATTTGGAGCATTTTTAGGTTTTTCTCTGTACTGAAGCATTCCTCACATTCCTAAGTGGGTCAAATTGACCTGCGAGGAAAGGATTTGTTACTTTTTAAAATTTCAACCACAAAAATCCTAGTCAATTTTTTTTTTTTGTATTCGTGTATCAAGTGAGTAAAAACTCCTACAGTCTTGGACCACTCAGATGAACACTCAATTTTTTATTTCTTTATCAAAAATTAATTTCGGGTCAATATGACCCGATGGACGGATGAGGGATAAAAAAACAAACTAATGCATATAGTCTTTACCCTGTAAAATAAAAATTAATTTATTCTTATTAAAGCTACAAAAGTGATTTAGTCAAGAGCAGTTTTGTTGTTTGATTAGCGTTAATAACGACAGCAGGTAAATTGGGACACTGTCACTTTAAGACCGACTGCACGGATCCGATATACCGGTGCGCTTCTTTCTCTTTGTGGTCCAATGGCAGCTCTGTATACAGCGTGTGAGCGTTTGACTGTGTGTTCTCAGGGAGAAGCTGAGCGATGAGCTGAAGACCTCAGAGATGGACAGACAGGCGGTGGAGTCCAAGCTGGCCTCCTTCGAGATCTACGGCAGGGACTTCCAGGCGCTCGCAGACGAATATTCACGACTGCGGCAGGAAATCGCAACTAAATCTTGGGCTCTGAAGGAGTTCTCCACATGAATGGAGGGAATATGAGTGATGACAGCATGCCCTGTTCATGTGTTCTTATTGAGCATTGATCCATAAGTGTAGGTTCAGCTGCTGTGTTAATAAATGCACAGGTTTGTGTCTTGATGTTGATTTGTTTTCTGATCTCTGGCACTGTTAGATTTGTAGTTTTCATTCATTTACAGTTTAGGACGATTGGTGATGTTTCAAAACGACGGTTTTCCTGAAATATTCATTCTCATACATTTTTGGAAGAATTTAAAGAGTATTAATAAATATTATTTGCTGGTATTTTTAACCTCTCTGTCATATATTCCTGTGTTACAACTTTTTATTTAATAAATCATGGACAAATTTTAATCTAAATAATGTTTCAACATGTCGTTAAATAAAACAATAGTATAGTATATTTTTAAATATACGTTTAATTATTTTGAGTGTCACTCCCAGGCGTTCATATGCAATTGATTATGAAGTAAATCATTTGTTAAAAATAGATATTATTAATTAAATAAATTATGTTAAAATAAATATTAAGAAATATTAAAATAAATTATTTAATAAAGATTAAAATAAGTAAATAAACAAGATTAAAATAAAAAATTCTAAATAAGTAAATTTTAAAATAAATATTAATAAATTATATTAGAATAAATGTATTGTTTATTATAAAATATATTATTTTTATATATTATTAATACATATTTTATTATTTATATATTATGTAAATAAACACAAATTTTATAAATAATGTGACGTGTGTAATTATGTATATGTGAAAATATTAAGAAATATTCGAATGGGAAAAGAAATATTAAAATAAATTATATCATTATAAAAAGGAGATAAATATTAAAATAAACAATAAAAATACAATTGAAAAAGATTAAAATAAATAAACAAACAATTGTAATATATATATATACAAGACATATTAAAATAAATGATTGTATATATATTTGAATTAAAAGGAGAGTAGATGATTGGATTAAATTAATTTAATCATATATTAATATTATATAATCAGTATATTGTATGGTAAATACAAGTGTGTAATTTATGTGCTATATTATTTGTATGTATTACCTTATTTTTTAATATTAAGTAAATAAATTATATTCAAATAAATATGAAGAAATAATCAAATAAATAATTTTAAAATAAATATAAAATACAAATATTTTAAAAGGTTAAAATAAGAAAATAAATTATATTAACATAAGTAAATAAATTATATTTAAATATATTATTATATATATTACTTTAATATATTATTATTAAATAAATATTTGTATTATGTTTATATTACGTAAACAAACTACACAATAAATAAATAACACAGATTAAAACAAATGAATCATATTAAAATAAATGGTATATATATAAATTATATAATTATGAAAAAAAGATAAATATTAAAATTATGATAAAGGTTAAAATAAGTTAATCATTTTTAAATATATATTATGACATTAAAATAAATGAGTATATATAAGTTTAACGAATTAAGTGGAGAATAGATGAGTGGATGAAGTTAATTTAATCATATATTAATAAAATATCATTAGTATGTTGTATTACGTGATATACGCATGTATTGCGTTATTCCTCCACACCGATAGGGGTCGCGCTGTGACACGGAAGTGACGCGCGGTTGAGACAGTAACGTCAACTTCCTCTGCTCAGATGATCAGTGTGTGATGTTGTTTATGATCATCAGTGTGTGGAGTTTATGATCAGTGTGTGTTATTAATACCGAGTGAGATGGATGTGGTTCTGTACATCACAGCCGCGGTTCTTCTGCTCGTTCTGATCGGGTTCGCGGTGAAGGTTCGCGGGCGGGCTGAGGAGGGTGAGAGAGCACTTATTCATAAACTAAAGCCTTTTCAGGTGTATTAATACTGTCAGGAAAACATGACAACACAACCGCTATAAATAATGGACGAGCTTTTATGATGTTCCTGCCTTTCAAAGCTCATTTGGTCAAATATATTTTACACATTTGCAAAATATTGACTTTGTATTAAATGTATTTTTTCTACCCGTTTTTAGAGTAATTTTCCCTCAAAATGTCCATGAATGCCAAGAACAGGGTTTTAGAGGAAAACTGCACAAATAATAATAAAAAAGTCAATTAGAATAAATATAAAAAATACTAATAAATACGTAAATAAATTGTATTAAAAAGACAAATAAATTATACAACAATAAATAATAAAAATGTTAAAATAAGTAAATCAATTATATTAAAATAACATAAAAATACAAGTAAACGCAATTATAAAAATTTAAAAGGTTAAAATAAATATGCAAGTAAATTGTAATATATATATATATATATATATATTTAAAAACATTATTTACAATATATTAAAATAAATGAATGATATTAAAATAAATCATAAAAAACTAAATAAATAAGAACATAAATTATATTAAATAAGTAATAAAAAATATGTAAATAAATAGTTAAAATAAATAATTAAAAATAATAAAATAAATATGCAAGTAAATTGTGAATAAATATTAAAAAATATTAAAACAAATAAATTGTTAGAATAAATATTCAATAAGATAAAAATAAATAATTAAAATAAATATAAAAAGATTTAAAAAAATGAAAATAAATATTACAATATATTAAAATGTATTATATTAAATAAGTAATAAAAAGATTAAAATAAATATGTAATTAAATTGTTAAAATAAATATTTAAAAGATTAAAATAAACAAGTATATTTTTATAAAATATAAAAATACGAGTAATTAAATTATATGACATTAAACAATAGAAAAGGTTAAAATAAGCAACTGAATGATATTAAAATGAATAATTTTTTAAGTAAATAGGTAAATAGATAAGTAAATTAAATTATATTGAAATAAATAAAAAGTTTAAAATAAATATTCATGCAAATTACATTAAAATAAATAATACAACATTTAAATACATTAATTGTTAAAAAGAAAAAATATTAAATAAGTAAATTATTTATATAAAAAAAATAAATGCATACATACATACAATTATAGTAAAATAATTACCTCAGTAATTTGATTAAAATTAAATAAAGAATAAATAAAGAATAATGCATGTAACAGTACAGCACTATAGTGAGGAGAAGAACCTTAATGTAACTTATTAATAATAACTAACTTTAGCTAACTAAATATACTTTCCAGTTTTGTGTCTTTATAAATATAAATATATAAAGCAGTGTTTTAAATGTTCTGGCAGGAGAATGATCCGTCATCTTGAGAAACTGTTGTGCTTTTATCCTGCAGCTGACCGTGAGGAGCGGCGGGATGTGCCGGCTCGACCACAGGCGGCAGAGGAGCGTCCGGCGGGAATGCCCCGTCGCCGTAGAAACCTCCACAGCCGAGTGAGCGCCCAGCGGGCACAGCGGGCATCGGACAACGGTACCAGAACCAGCCAATGGGAGGGAGGGAGGCAGTCAGAACCAGCCAATGGGAGGGAGGGAGGCAGTCAGAACCAGCCAATGGGAGGGAGGGAGGCAGTCAGAACCAGCCAATGGGAGGGAGGAGGCAGTCAGAACCAGCCAATGGGAGGGAGGAGGCAGTCAGAACCAGCCAATGGGAGGGAGGGAGGCAGTCAGAACCAGCCAATGGGAGGGAGGCAGTCAGAACCAGCCAATGGGAGGAGGCAGTCAGAACCAGCCAATGGGAGGGAGGGAGGCAGAACGGGGGGAATTATGGTGTTGACTATTAGTTCATATGTGTGCCCTTCAGTTATAGTCTCTAAACTGTAAACTTTCCCCAGAGGACAGTCCTGCTGAAGCCGATGACAATCAGGAAGACGGGGCGCCGTCTGAAGAACGACCTCAAGCCGCCGGGAAAGTCGGAGCAAAGAAGCAGAAGAAGCTGGAAGAGAAACAAGCCCGGAAAGCTCAGAGAGAGGTTACAGACGCCGCTGCGACGTCTCTCAATTCTCCTTATCAGACGTATGGTTATTAATGTGTGTGTGTGTGTGTGTGTGTGTGTGTGTGTGTGTGTGTGTGTGTGTGTGTGTGTGTGTGTGTGTGTGTGTGTGTGTGTGTGTGTGTGTGTGTGTGTGTTTTAGGCCGAGCTGGAAGAGCGAGAGGAGAGGAAGAGGATGCAGGAACTCCGAGATCAAGAGAGACAGAAAGAGGAGGAGAAGGAGAGACTGCAAGAGCAAAAACAGGTCGGCCATCAAAAAATCCACATCGGTCAAAACTGCTTTACACCGATCAGCTTTACATTATATCATCCTAATATTGTGTTACTGACCCGTCGAGGCATGGACTCCACTAGACCCCTGAAGGTGTGCTGTGGTATCTGGTACCAAGATGTTAGCAGCAGATCCTTTAAGTTCTGTAAGTTGCGAGGTGCGGCCTCCATGGATCGGATGTCTTTCTTCCTTGTTTGCCTTCTTCCCATAGTGCATCCTGGGGCCATGTGTTCCCCAGGTAAGCCACGCACACACACCCGGCCATCCACGTGATGTAAAAGAACACGTGATCATCAGACCAGGCCACCTTCTCCCATTGCTCCGTGGTCCAGTTCTGATGCTCACGTGCCACTGTTGGTGCTTTCGGCGGGGTCAGGGGTCAGCATGGGCACCCTGACTGGTCAGCGGCTATGCCGCCCCATACGCAACAAACTGCGATGCTCTGTGTATTCTGACCCCTTTCTATCAGAACCAGCATTAACTTCTTGAGCAGTTTGAGCTCCAGTAGCTCGTCTGTTTGATCGGACCACACGGGCCAGCCTTCGCTCCACACGTGCATCAATGAGCCTGGGCCGCCCATGACCCTGTGGCCGGTTCTCCACTGTTCCTTCCTTGGAGCACTTTTGATAGATCCTGACCACTGCAGACCGGGAACACCCCACAAGAGCTGCAGTTTTGGAGATGCTCGTCGTCTAGCCATCACAATCTGGCCCTTGTCAAACTCGCTCAAATCCTTACGCTTGCCCATTTTTCCTGCTTCTAACACATCAACTCTGAGGATAAAATCATCACTTGCTGCCTAATATATCCCACCCACTAACAGGAGATGAAGAGATCATCAGTGTTGTTCACTTCACCTGGTCGTAATGTTATGCCTGATCGGTGTATATGTGTAATTCACTGTGAAACTCATGTGGAACACAGAAACATTGGTCGACTTTCCTGCTTGAATAACAGTGAACGTTTCCAGCCCTGTGTCCTGGTCTCTTCCACAGGAGGAGGAGTTGCAGCGGGTGAAGCGGGAGCAGGAGAGGCGAGAGGAGGAGGAGTACCTGCGGCTGAAGGAGTCTTTTGTGATCGAGGATCAGGGAGAGGCAGACGAGCTCGACGAGCAAGAGGTGCGTCTCTCAAAACATCTGCTCGCCTATCCTTCGGATTTAAAGTTATTTTGTGTTTAGAGACAGGAGTGCGCACCTGCAAAGGAAAGTCTTACATTTGTTGTAAAGTTCATTTTTTGGTCATTTTTTAAAGGGGTCAAGACATTTATTTAAATGTAATTTTTTTTAATGTTCCTTTGTTAATGTTTCAAGTCAAATGTAACACTTTTTTTACAGGGCCAGTCTTCTTTATAGACCCCTGAACTTGGCAAATCGGTCAATGCACACAGCCGTTTTGTGCCATCAGCCCATTTCATGTCATGGTTTCTCTGCCACCACAGATGATGAGCTAAATTAGACATTATGCCTTGATATTAGACGTACTACCCTAAGGAAAGCCACATTTTAAATACTTTTTTTACAGTAACAGTCGTTTTTATAGACCCTTGAACTTGGCAAATCGGTCAATGCACACAGCCGTTTTGTGCCATCAGCCCATTTCATGTCATGGTTTCTCCGACTCCACAGATGATGAGCTAAATTAGACATTATGGCTTGATATTAGACGTACTACCCTAAGGAAAGCCACATTTTAAATACTTTTATTACAGTACCAGTCTTCTTTATAGACCCTTGAATCGGTCAATGCACACAGCCGTTTTGTGCCATCAGCCCATTTCATGTCATGGTTTCTCCGACTCCACAGATGATGAGCTAAATTAGACATTATGGCTTGATATTAGACGTACTACCCTAAGGAAAGCCACATTTTAAATACTTTTTTTACAGTAACAGTCGTTTTTATAGACCCTTGAACTTGGCAAATCGGTCAATGCACACAACCGTTTTGTGCCATCAGCCCATTTCATGTCATGGTTTCTCCGACTCCACAGATGATGAGCTAAATTAGACATTATGGCTTGATATTAGACGTACTACCCTAAGGAAAGCCACATTTTAAATACTTTTTTTACAGTAACAGTCGTTTTTATAGACCCTTGAACTTGGCAAATCGGTCAATGCACACAGCCGTTTTGTGCCATCAGCCCATTTCATGTCATGGTTTCTCCGACTCCACAGATGATGAGCTAAATTAGACATTATGGCTTGATATGAGACGTACTACCCTAAGGAAAGCCACATTTTAAATACTTTTTTTACAGTAACAGTCGTTTTTATTGACCCTTGAACTTGGCAAATCGGTCAATGCATACAACCGTTTTGTGCCATCAGCCCATTTCATGTCATGGTTTCTCTGCCACCACAGATGATGAGCTAAATTAGACATTATGCCTTGATATTAGACGTACTATCCTAAGGAAAGCCACATTTTAAACACTTTTTTTACAGTACCAGTCTTCTTTATAGACCCTTGAACTTGGTAAGTAGGCCAATGCACAATCTTTAATAATTTAAAGTTTTGTGTTTTTCAGTCTCGTAACCTGCTGCAAGAGTTCATCAACTACGTCAAGGTAACATATGTCAAGCTATTCCTCCAGATTAAAGCTGATGAAGTAATATGCTCAAATATGCCTTTTATGATAGTACATGATACAGTGTGATATACTTTACAAATGTATTTTATTATAATTGTCTCTTTTTATTTGGAACTTGATGTGTTTAAAGTAGTGTTGTCCCGATACCAAAATGATGACTTCGATACGATACCAGACTAAAATACCTCGATACCGATACTAAATCGACACCACGGTCAAAATACCACCCAGTAAAAGTAATTGAATAATATGACAACAGAACTTATTAATCATAGTCTTATTTAATTTTTAACTAAAAACTCACGTGGCCCGCATGTTCCCCCCCTGGTTTTGACCATTTCTTCTAATTGCAATTTTTTATTTTATCTTTGTTTTTAAAAATAAGCTAAAAATGCAAATTACAAACAATATGACCAAAACAGTGCTTTATTTTTCAGCTATCGGTCTGTTTAACAGTATAGCAAGTCAAGAAAGAAATACAAAAAACTGCTTAGTCTTCACTCAATAAATTAACTATCACTGATTCTTAATGAATATATTAAAATGATTTAGCCAGTCATGGGGTGGTTTTCTTGTTTTCATTGTTGTTTGATTAACATTAATCACACAGAATATTAGATCCGCCGATCCAATCACCTCAACTGTACACGTTCACTAAAGACACCCCCGACTGTGTTCCTGAATACTCACAGGATGTGCATTTTTACATATCTTTGACCATTGAAATCCATAATCCGAAAGAACTGAATCGCGATCGCATGTTGTCTGAAAGGCGTGTGCGGATCAGAGTCCGGCAGCGCGAGCACATTCCCGCACCGGGTTATATTTCCTCATGCGCGCATGTTTGTGTTGCTTTCTTTGTCATGCGCTGCGCGTGTATATTTAACTCTTCAGCTTCCCGTGTTTAGTGAACGGTGGAGAGCTCTGAACACACATCCTGACTCCTGCTGTCACTCATCCACACCAATAAATACAGCTCTTATTAACGCGCAGTCCTTCTTAAAGTACCGATAATAATACAATTCCATATCGTACCGTTTGTAATAGCAGGGTATCGCAATACTTCTCTAGTACCGGTATATCGTGCAACACTAGTTTAAAGCAATCGATCAGATATCAAACGAATGAATCAGACACATTTATATCATAGCCGATGTTTATGGCACTTCTATCTCCTTCCCAGAATTCCAAAGTGGTTTTGCTGGAGGACCTGGCGTCCCACTTCGGCATGCGCACACAGGTCAGGATCCGCTGCAGAGCTCAGCTTCTCAACACATTTGAGCGCATTAATAGCTGATGTTTGTAATGTGTTTCTCAGGATGCTATTGCCAGACTACAGGACCTGATTGCAGACGGTTCTCTTACAGGTATGAGTGTGTGTCTTCACCTGATGCAAAACACACGCTTTACACCATTACAGCAGTTATATTATATTTGATCTTACAACACAGGGATTCTGCTGGTATTAAAGTCTTATTAAAGTGGGCGGGGCTTGATTTTGTGTGTGGGGAATTGATTGTATGGTTGTGGTTTGCTATTGGCTGATCTCCTGTGAGTGACAGGTGGTCATCAGAGCTGTTGTTCCTCTGGTGTGTTTGTGCAGGAGTGATCGACGACCGAGGGAAGTTCATCTTCATCACGCCGCAGGAGCTGAACGCCGTGGCTCAGTTCATCAAGCAGAGAGGAAGAGTGTCCATCTGTGAGCTGGCTGAAGCCAGTAACACCCTCATAAACCTCACGCCCGAGATCCCCAGCCACACGTCACCAGCCTGACAGGACTCGGGAATATGATTGGCAGCCGTGATGTCAGAGCTGGGGAAGCTGGTTTCTGCCACGAGGAACAACAACAGATAGAAAGGGAACGCATCTCACAGTTATGGCTTCATATCTCACAGTTATGGCTTCATATCTCACAGTTATGGCTTCATATCTCACAGTTATGGCTTTATATCTCATAAATTTTCTTTATATTTCACAATATGGACTATATTTCTCACAATTCTGTTTACATCTCATAATTTAGACTTTATTGCTCATAATTATGTTTTTATTTCTCATAATTATGTTTTTATTTCTCATAACTCTGTTTATATCTCATAATTATGACTTCATATCTCATAAGTATGACTTTATTTCTCATAATTATGACTTTATTTCTCATAATTATGACTTTATTTCTCATAATTATGTTTTTATTTCTCATAATTATGACTATATCTCATAATTATGACTATTTATCATAATTATGACTTTATATCTCAGAATTATGACTTTATTTCTCATAACTCTGTTTATATCTCATAATTATGACTTCATATCTCATAAGTATGACTTTATTTCTCACAATTATGACTATCTCATAATTATGACTATATATCTCATAATTATGACTTTATTTCTCATAATTCTGTTTATATCTCATACATATGACTATTTCTCACAATTATGACTTTATATCTCATAATTTAGACTTTATTTCTAATAGATATGACTATTTCTCACAATTATGACTTTATATCTCATAATTTAGACTTTATTTCTCATAATTCTGTTTATGTCTGATAATTATGACTATTTCTCATAATTATGACTTTCTCATAATTCAGTTTATATCTCATAATTCTGTTTATATCTCATAATTTAGACTATATCTCATAATTATGACTATTTCTCATAATTATGACTTTATTTCTCATAATTCTGTTTATATCTCATAATTTATATTTCTCATAATTATGACTTTATTTCTCATAATTATGACTTTATTTCTCATAATTATGACTTTATTTCTCATAATTATGACTATTTCTCATAATTATGACTTTATTTCTCATAATTATGACTTTATTTCTCATAATTATGACTATTTCTCATAATTCTGTTTATATCTCATAATTTAGACTATTTCTCATAATTATGACTTTATATCTCATAATTATGACTTTATATCTCATAATTATGACTATATCTCATAATTATGACTTTATTTCTCTCACACACAGATTTCACACACGACTGTGGGAAACTCACAACATTAGGGGATTTTAAAGCTGATCACTGTGGTTTTGTTGTTCATAGTATATTTTTCTAGCAAGTCTGCAATATGTCATGCTCTTTATCATCACAAACACCTGAACAAGTCATGGATATTTATTGGTTTATTGGAACCTTGTTGACTGTCCTGTCAAATAAAAAGGCAAAAAGCACAAAAACTACACCTGGCTTTATTGTAATGACAATTTAAACCGGTAAGTAAAAACTTTTCTTTTCTTTTCCTTCTTTACTATCTTTATTTAGCTTGATTGTTTTGGCTCTACAGAAAGCATATGAGAGGAGCAGCTTTATTCCTGGCAGGGATTATAATTGTTTGCTGGTTGTTTGGCTTGTGGCACTCATTTCCAGATTTCCCTGAAGTTCAGCTTTTCTATTTGCACCGCTTTTATTATCTCAATATATATATATATATTTGTTTTTAAAGATTTAAAATACAGCCAGAGGGTACATTAGGATAAACAAACAAAAAATAATAATAAAACAAAAGAATTCTGAGTCTCAGATGTCAATAGGTTCATGTAATGTGTGTCGTGCCTGTGTCCGTCGAGCCGCTAGAGGGCGCTGTGTGAGCGGAGCTGCGCATGCGCGGTGCTCTTCTGCTGTCATGTTGTGTAAACCGCC
Organism: Gobiocypris rarus; assembly: GCA_023029165.1. Lineage (NCBI taxonomy): Eukaryota > Metazoa > Chordata > Actinopteri > Cypriniformes > Gobionidae > Gobiocypris > Gobiocypris rarus. The sequence continues at coordinate 53,721,881 of CM040916.1, forward strand.
GCGATGAGCTTATACGTGCTGGGGGTTTAGATAGCACGAGCCGTGTTTACAATATAGACATATTGTTCATCTTTACTCTGCTCCAGGAGGACAGAAGCGGAACGCAGAGAATGTTTAATAGCGGTTGTAATGTCACGAGCGATACTTCTCCTGTCAAGGTGAGAAACGTCGTTTTCGGTCAGTGACGTCACGCGCGACTCTGTCAGGTATTATTATTTAAATTTCATCTTTGTTTTGACTTTTGTCATTCTCGTAATGCTTAATATCGTTTTGAATGAGATATTTACGTTACGGTAGGCTAGTTGTCACGTGATCTGTACCTCAGGTTGTCACGTGCCGTTTTGATTTGTATACAATTTATTAATTACATTCTGTGCAGGGCAAAAACAGAGGGCATTATATACAGAGAGAGACTTTAATGTGTGTGTATAACTTTTAAAAAATAAAACTACCCTGAGGAATGGGTGTAAATACTGTGACAACTTGCCCCGGTCTGAGTGCACTTTATATGTGTTCTTTCTCCAAAGCTACTCTTGTTTATGAGCATTTGAAGGTGAGATGTGTATGTTTTCCTTTGAACTGTTTCTACACAGGACGTGCTGCTTGTAAACCCATCTCTAAAGTTCCCAGTTCCTGGGGTCAGCATGACCCTGGCGTTGACCCCTGCGGCCGTGTGCCAGTGCTTCACTCTCGTGTCGCTGTGCACATCTATCGCCGACCCCAACTGGATCCAGGTCCAGAACTGTTCCGATCCGGACAGCAAACTCATCTACGGCGTGGCCTTCACGATGCACGCGTATCAGAATCGCACGGACACAGGTTTGACAAAGTCTTTTAGGCCCTACTAGAACAGGTTTGCATGCACTACTTCCCCATATTCTCCATTGCTTCAGCTCCTCTCTTCCCAGTCTGTCAGTAACGTTCCTGTCTCTATGAAGCCCCTCCTTCTGAAAAGCACAGTGTGCTCTGATTGGTCGGCGGGAGCGGTGTGTTGTGATTGGTGTTTGTGAAATGCCCCGCCCCTCTCAGGTGATGATGTGTTGTTAGGTGTGTTGGGCGGTCTGCAGGGATGGGGGATGTGGCTGCTGTACTCGCTGGCCGCTCTCTGCTACAGCACCGTCCTGTTCTCCAGCTTCTCTTTCCTGCTGGATTTCCTGGGAGTGGCTGTCACTCATTCAAAGCTGGTGAAATCACTGCACATCTCAACAGGTGACGTCATCACATGCGTTACATTCTTTATATTTGAGGCCGATAACCGATATATTTGCCGATAATCTAAATCTAAAGTTTTGTACAATTAAGGTTTTGCTCAAACCTCTAACTAGGGATGCACTGATATGAACATTTTGGCCGATACGATAACCGATAATTCTTTATATTTGAAAGCCGATAACCGATATATTAGCTGATAAATCGAAATCCAAATTTGGTATGTTTTTTGAGAGCCAAAACCGATAACCAATACATTGGCCCATAATCTAAGTCCAAATTTTTGTATGATTAACGTTTTGCTCAAACCTCTAATTATGGATGCGCTGGTATAAAAATTTTGGCCGATACGATAACCGATAATTCTTTATATTTGAAAGCCGATAACCGATATATCGGCTGAAAAATCTAAATCCAAATTTTTAAATGATTTTTGAGAGTCTGATGACAAAAACTAAAGTCTCGCTATTAAAGCCATGTCCCAATCACACAATTATGATGTTCTCATTATTATTTTATGTAGCCGATATGGCTCATGATGTAAATCGCTCATAAATCATCTCCTTATGTATTACTGACACTCACGTTTTTCTGTTCTTGTTTCATAAAACCGCTTGCATTAAGGCAAGACACCATTGTTGTTAAGGATGCACTGATATGAACATTTTGGCTGATACTGATAACCGATAACCGATATTTCTTTATATGTGAAAGCCGATAACCGATATATCGGCTGAAAATATATATCACATTTTTTGTACAATTAAGGTTTTGCTCAAACCTCTAACTATGGATGCACTGATATGAACATGTTAGTCGATACCGATAAACAATAATTCTTTATATTTGAAAACCGATAATCAATATATCGGCTGATAAATCTAAATCCAAATTTTAAAATGATTTTTGAGAGCCTGATTACAAAAACGAAAGTCTCACCATTAAAGCCATGTCCCAAACACACAATTATGATGTTCTCATTATTATTTTATGTAGCCGATATGATTCATGATGTAAATTGCTCCTAAATCATCTCCTTACGTATTATTGACACTCACGTTTTTCTGTTCTCCATAAAACCGCTTGCATTAAGACAAGACACCGTTGTTTTTAGGGATGCACCGAAATTAACATTTTGGCAGATACCGATATTTATTTATATTTGAAAGCCGATAACCGATATATCGGCTGATAATATATATCCAAACTTTTGTAAAATTTAAGGTTTTGCTCGAACCTCTAACTATGGATGCACTGATATGAACATTTTGGCCGATACCGATAACTCTTTATATTTGAACGCCAATAACCGATATATGGGCCGATAAATTTACATTTTTATATTATGTTTGAGAGTCTGATTACAACAAACACAAATCTCACCTTTAAAATCCTTGAAGTGATTCCAATCATATTTCAAGCAACTCAAACCCATCATGATGAACAGTGCACATCTGAAGCGTCTCAGCTGAAGGAGATAATACATTATTTATCAGCTTTAATATATCGGACACATTTTCTTATCGGGCAGATAACATAAAACATTTACATATATATGGGCTGATACCGATATGGTGGCGATATATGATGCGTCCCTAACAAACACAGGTTAGTTTTGGTCTATTTTGCCTCCATAAGTGACAAGTGGAAAGAACACACATTTAAGTGTTTTTGTTATTTTCAGTTTATTTGTTTGCGTCTGTAGATTTCAATCTCAATCCATCTCTTTAGTCAGAAATCTCCACTTCAGCAGCTTTACACACACACACATCAAATTCATAACTATATTCTGAAGGTTTGTTCATATATCATTTGCCTGATTTATAGAGCATTAAACTCTTAGGGGTTAACAGACCAGTAGTGAAGAATGAAGACCAAGAGTCAGGAGTGCAATTAATTAAAGAAAAATATACTGAAGAATAGTTTGCAGTTTCAGTTTGAAAGCCGATAACCGATATATTAGCTGATGAATCTAGATCCTTTTTTTGTATGATTAAGGTTTTGCCAAAACCTCTAACTTGGGATTGCCCGATATAAACATTTTGGCCGATAACCGATAATTCTTTATATTTGAAAGCCGATAAATCTAAATAAAAAATGTTTATATCGTTTCTAAAAGCCTAATTACAAAAACAAAAGTCTCAGCATTAAATCCATGCCCCAAACACACAATTATGATGTTCTCATTATATTTTTATGTAGCCGATATGACAGACTTGAAGTTTTTCCAATCATATTTCAAGCATTTCAAACCCATCATGATGAAAAGTGTCTCAGCTGAAGGAGATAATACATTATTTATCAGCTTTAATATATCGGACACATTTTCTTATCGGGCGGATAACATAAAAAATGAACATATATCGGCCGATACCGATATGGTGGCGATATATGGTGCATCCCTAACGGTTATAACGGTCTATTTTGCCTTCATAAGTGACTAGTGGGAAGAACACATCCAGAACACACATTTAAGTGTTTATTGTATTAAAGTTTACTTATTATTAGCTTTAAACACACACCAAATTCATATCTATATTCTGAAGGTTTGTTCATATATCATTTGCCTGATTTATAGAGCATTTAAACCCCTTAAAACATGATTCACATGTGTTTTTCATGTCTGTTTACAGTGTTTTCTGATTTATGCAGTAATGAAAAGAGCAATACAGAATCTCCTCTGTAAAAAAACTAATGTGTCAACAAAACCACACAAGAATTCTGAATCTCGAGGCTTTTTCAATGTGCAGATTTATGTATGCATATTTAAAGACGTCTCATTTGCATATTTAAACAGTACAGAAAACTTGTAACACAAAGTCGACTAGTAATAACTCTTAGTTGATTAGTAGGTGATATCTGTTGCCTAAAATTAGGGATTCTTATCGTCAGACGTCAGGTTTTAGGTTAATTTCCATAATTTAAAGGGCACCTATTATGCCCCTTTTTACCAGATGTAATATAAGTCTCAGGTGCCCTTTTAAGTCTCAAATGCAATTTTGGGTTTGAAGAAAAATGAGCTGTTCTGTGCGTGGCTCCTTTAATGCAAATGAGCTGCTGCTCCCCACCCGAGAGGGCGGAGCCTACACATCTCACAGCAGGGAACACGCCAATGAAAACTGAAACATGATATCTGTGTGTTTTAATGATCATCTCTAACGCAGACACGTGACATTGCAGTTCTTCATCATCATGAAATATTATCATCTGCATGCGTTTTAAAGCCTTATCGCGCTCAAGTTAAACACACACACACACACACACACACACTCCTGTCGCATGCACACACACACGCTCCTGTCGCACACACACACACACACACACACACACACACACACACACACACACACACACACACACACACACACATGCTCCTGTCGACACACACACACACACACACACACTCCTGTCGCATGCACACACACACACACACTCCTGTCGCACACACACACACACACACTCCTGTCGCATGCACACACACACACACACACACTCCTGTCGCATGCACACACACGCTCCTGTCACACGCACACACACACACACACACACACACACACACACACACACACACACACACATGCTCCTGTCGCACACACACACACACACACACACACACATGCTCCTGTCGCACACACACACACACACTCCTGTCGCATGCACACACACACACACACCCTGTCGCATGCACACACACACACTCCTGTCGCACACACACACACACACACACACATGCTCCTGTCACACACACACACAGACACACACACACACACACACATGCTCCTGTCGCACACACACACACACACACACACACACACACACACACACACACACACACTCCTGTCGCATGCACGCACACACACACACACACACGCTCCTGTTGCATGCACACACACACACACTCGCTCCTGTCGCATGCACACACACACACACACACTCCTGTCGCATGCACACACACACACACACTCCTGTCGCATGCACACACACATGCTCCTGTCACACACACACACACTCCTGTCGCATGCGCACAGAGCTGATGTCAGCACATCCGTGAGGAGTCATTAAACTCGACTAGTTCTCTATCAAACAACAGAAGATCAACAGAAGTTCCCTCCCTGCTCTCGACTGACTGAACTTCAGCAGCTTTAATAAGAACACATCTCTGACTTGAATGCTGCTGTTAATGCTCTGGAGGAGATAAACATGGCGGACTGTGAACAGCTCCGCTCTCTGAGGGCGGGCCTGTGCTAGTATGTCAGTGTCCATCAACATGTGTGGGCGGGGCCTCTGCAGTGTGATGTCACAGGAATCTGGAAACAGCTTGTGCTGAGACACTGCTTATGATTTATGGGGATTAAAAAAAGGAGTGGGTGGATTTTTTCCATTATAGGGTGGTTGTGTACACACACTGCCAACACACATTTATGTTCAAAATTTTGCATAATAGGTGCCCTTAATAACACATTTGCATGCTCACGGTTAACAGTCGGTTAATGGTCACATGACTTTCAGCTAACATAAAATATTTTATATGGACAGTTTTTAATTGCACACTTTTATGATTATTAGATTTTCCCTTTGTTGAAAAGGATAGCATTGTTACACAACATCATAATATTCAGTGTTTAGATGCGCACAATTAAAAATGCGAACAAATGCAGCCTTAATGAGCAGTATCTTTAATAAGTATTTATCGCAGTTTGTGTTTTAGGTTTTAATATAATGAAGGAATAGTCGAACTTCACCTGAAGCACTGCATTTCTCTCACTAATGTCCGTTTCCTGTGGTTGCAGCGGTCAGCTGTGTGGCGGTGCTGGGAGTGTGTGCGGCCTGTATGTGTGTGATCGAACACAACCTGCAGAGAGGGAAACACACCTCACTACTCTGCCTGTTGCCCGGAGAAAGCTTCTTCATCGAGATGTTGGCCCTACTCTTCTCTTTCATGGCGTGCGCATTCGCCCTAAAGGGTCGGCCGGAACCCGTTCGGTCATGTGACTACCTGAGCGTGGGCGGGGAGGACAGTGATACGGAGCCTTTGATTGGTGGAGCTGAGAGGGAGGAGTAAAGACGTCAGAGGTTCACCTGGTTTATGCACTTTATTTTATTATGACGGGAAACATGAGCAGTCGGGAGCACATTGACCAATCGCAGAATTGTATCCTGTACCCTTCAATTCAAACTCAGTATTCAATTCTCACTGATGTCGCTGCAGGAACCAAAGAGAAGAGCACAACTACTATTATTTATTACTGATATGCTGCTGCCTTCAAGTCCTGCTGGAAAGTAATGCAAAAGAAATCAGATGTAGGCAGGTGGAGCTGGGGAGGTGGAGGGGTTCGGAGGAGCTCTAAATCACAGCAAACACTGAACCAGAGCAAGCGATCCCATTGGCTGCAGGACCAGCAGAGCCAATCAGCTTGTCCGGTAATGATGCGTTTGCTTTGCTAGAGTTCCATGACTGGACTAGATATTTCTCTCTCTTTTGCGCTTACTAACGTTATGAATGCGGCATAATGAAGAGCAAAGTGTGTCGTTAATGCTGCCAGAATTATGGGAAATTTAGTTTTTCTTGGATCATTCTGACATGACTTGAAGAAGGCAGCATGAGATCCTCATAGATGAGCACAACTGCCACTTGTTTTCTACTCTCGGACCAAATCCAGAAACCACTAAAAGTCACACTCGGTTGTTTCAGGGATTTGAGAGCTGTTACACAGATCAGGCATAACATTATCACCTGTTAGTGGGTGGGATATATTAGGCAGCAAGTGAACATTTTGTCCTCAGAGTTGATGTGTTAGAAGCAGGAAAAATGGGCAAGCGTAAGGATTTGAGCGAGTTTGACAAGGGCCAGATTGTGATGGCTAGACGACTGGGTCAGAGCATCTCCAAAACTGCAGCTCTTGTGGGGTGTTCCCGGTCTGCAGTGGTCAGGATCTATCAAAAGTGCTCCAAGGAAGGAACAGTGGAGAACCGGCCACAGGGTCATGGGCGGCCCAGGCTCATTGATGCACGTGGGGAGCGAAGGCTGGCCCGTGTGGTCCGATCAAACAGACGAGCTACTGGAGCTCAAACTGCTCAAGAAGTTAATGCTGGTTCTGATAGAAAGGTGTCATAAAGGTTTCAGGGTGGTAACAATATTAGTGGTCATAATGTTATGCCTGATCAGTGTGAACGCTCCACATGAACTCTTTATACTGAAACAAACTCAGACCTTTATACTGTATAATCATATTTAATATTCAATGTATGCATACATGAGAAGAAATCGTATAAAACTCAATATAATGTTCTAGTTGACCAGGTGTGAACAGAAAGTGAACTGAGTCCACTTTCTAGTGCACATACAACGTGAAATTCACTTCACTTAAAGTGTGTAAGCAAAGATATTCAGGGCTGTTATTCATCTTCTGGTGATTTCTGTTGATAAATGACTCCAACACCAATCCTCAGCGTGCCTTGATCTCCCTGGAAAACATTTATTTTGTAATGTGAAAGAGCTTTTAGAGCTGTTAAAGGGATACTTCAACTGAAAAATTAAAATATCTGTTATGTACTCATCCTCAAGTTGCTCTAAACCTGTACGAGCGTCTTTTGAACACAAAAGAAGATATTTTAAAGAATGTCGGCAAGCAAAACGTTGCCGATCAGTTTCCAGTCCCCATTGACTTCCATAGTATTTTTCATACAATAGAAGTCAATGGGGACTGGAAACTGATCGGCACCAACATTTTTCAAAATATCTTCTTTTGAGTTCAACGGAAGAAAGAAGCTCGTACAGGTTTAGAGCAACTTGAGGACGAGTAAATAATGGATTTTTGTTTTTAGGTGCACTGTCCCTTTAAATCTCCAGCTTGTCCATGAAACATCAACATATGATCTCGATGAGTCTTATACTGTATTTGTATTTCCCACATTTAAATACTGTCTGATTGTCGTTTGATTGTTCTGTTGAATTATGATGTATGATATCGTTCATCTCAAAAATGTATAATAATAATAATGACTGAAATGTGATGCAAAAATTATAACTTCAGAATATAATACACGGATCATTATGATATATTTATACACTGTATTGCCAAAAGTGTTGTGACGCCTGCACTTTAATGCACATCCCATTCTTAATCCGTAGGGTTTAATATGGAGTCGGCGCACCCTTTGCAGCTCTAACAGCTTCAGCTCTTCTGGGAAGGCTTTCCTCAAGGTTTAGGAGTGTGTTTATGGGAATTCTTCTAGAAGCGCATTTGTGAGGTCAGGCACTGATGTTGGACGAGAAGGCCTGGCTCGCAGTCTCCGCTCTAATTCATCCCAAAGGTGTTCTATCGGGATGAGGTCAGGACTCTGTGCAGGCCAGTCCAGTTCCTCCACACCAAACTCGCTCATCCATGTCTTTATGGAGCGACGCTTTGTGCACTGGAGCGCAGTCATGTTGGGACAGGAAGGGGTCCTCAAACTGATCCCACAAAGTTGGGAGCATGAAATTGTCCAAAATGTCTTGGTGAAGCATTAAGAGTTCCTTTCACTGGAACTAAGGGCCCAACCCCTAAAAAACAATCCCACCCCATAATCCCCCCTCCACCAAACTTTACACTTGGCACAATGCAGTCAGGCGAGTCCCGTTCCCATGGCAACCGCCAAACCCAGACTCGTCCATGGGATGGTCAGACAGAGAAGCGTGATTGGTCACTCAGAGAACACGCCTCACTGCTCTAGAGTCCAGTGGTGGCGTGCTTTACCCCACTGCATCCCACGCTTTGCATTGCTCTTGGTGATGTAAGGCTTGGATGAGCTGCTCGCCATGGAAACCCATTCCATGAAGCTCTCTCCGCACTGTTCCTGAGCTCATCTGAAGGCCACAGGAGTTTGGAGGTCTGGAGCGATTGACTCTGCAGAAAGTTGGTGACTTCTGCGCACTGTGACCCTCAGCATGCGCTGACCCCGCTCTGGGATTTCACTTCGTGGCTGAGTTGCTGTTGTTCCCAATCGCTTCCACTTTGTTATAATCCCACTAACAGTTGAGCGTGGAATATTTAGTAGTGAGGAAATGTCAGGAATGGCCTTATTGCACAGGTGGCAACCTATCCCGGTCCCACGCTTGAGTTCACTGAGCTCCTGAGAGCGAGCCATTCTCTCACAAATGTGTGTAGAAGCGTCTGCATGCCTAGTGCTTGATTTATACACCTGTGGCCATGAAGGGACTGAACACCTGAACTCTGGGATTGGGAGGGGCGGCACAATACTTCTGCCAATATAGTGTGTGCATTTTAAACTGCATATTTCACAGGAATCATCGTTTTGTCCTTAACAGAGACATGGCAAACACTGTGATTTTATAAAGTAAGAAGAAAAAAGAAGAAATATTTGTTAATGTGTGGTGAAGCCATTGTGTATAATCATATGTAATACAAAAAAAATGATCCTATCTTCTTGTCCAAAGTTGAGCTTCAAAGGTTTTGATGACCTGGACCAAACGAGCTTCCTTGGTGTTAACTGTGGAATCATGGGAAGTGCCTTAATTTCTCAGCTCTCGCTCTCCGCTACGTCACATGACACCAGCCTGTGCTCCGGTTGGCTGGAGACCATCGCCATAGTAACCCTGAGAAGTTGTGATGTCACCAGGAGTTTGTGAATGGAGAGGACGGTGATGTGACGTTCATCAGCTCCATGATTGGTCTGGTGTGAGTCGTGCATATTAAACCATGATTAGAGTATAACAGAAATGATGTGGAAGCTGATCTATTATGATCTGTATTAATTACAGGCAACTAACCCTAAACCAAATCCTAACCCTATAGTAAGTACATGTAGTTATCACTGTAACAAAGACACCTTAAAATAAAGTGTAACCCATCATTTTAAAGTGTCTTTGTTACTGTGTAAGTACTGAGTAATATTATGTTACTACTGGGTAGTTATTTCATTTTAATCTAATAACTTTTTTAATATTTTATTTATTAATTTATTTACACAGATCAGGCATAACATTATGACCTGTTAGTGGGTGGGATATATTAGGCAGCAAGTGAACATTTCATCCTCAGAGTTGATGTGTTAGAAGCAGGAAAAATGGGCAAGCGTAAGGATTTGAGCGAGTTTGACAAGGGCCAGATTGTGATGGCTAGACGACTGGGTCAGAGCATCTCCAAAACTGCAGCTCTTGTGGGGTGTTCCCGGTCTGCAGTGGTCAGGATCTATCAAAAGTGCTCCAAGGAAGGAACAGTGGAGAACCGGCCACAGGGTCATGGGCGGCCCAGGCTCATTGATGCACGTGTGGAGCGAAGGCTGGCCCGTGTGGTCCGATCAAACAGACGAGCTACTGGAGCTCAAACTGCTCAAGAAGTTAATGCTGGTTCTGATAGAAAGGGCTCAGAATACACAGAGCATCGCAGTTTGTTGCGTATGGGGCGGCATAGCCGCTGACCAGTCAGGGTGCCCATGCTGACCCCTGACCCCGCCGAAAGCACCAACAGTGGCACGTGAGCATCAGAACTGGACCACGGAGCAATGGAAGAAGGTGGCCTGGTCTGATGATCACGTGTTCTTTTACATCACGTGGATGGCCGGGTGTGTGTGCGTGGCTTACCTGGGGAACACATGGCCCCAGGATGCACTATGGGAAGAAGGCGAGCCGGCGGAGGTGATGCTTTGGGCAATGTTCTGCTGGGAAACCTTGGGTCCTGCCATCCATGAGGATGTTCCTTTGACACGTCCCACCTACCTAAGCATTGTTGCAGACGCTCAAGAAGGAAACACAGTGTCAGGGTCAATTGTGGCGTCTGAAGGGCAGCACTAAATGAACAAATATGATCTTTAAACAAAATAAACATTTACACATCACGCCTGCTCTTAATGCATACACGTCAGAATTGTGAGATAAAAAGTAGCAATTAACTTTTTTAATTTTTTGTTAAAGTTTTTCATTTTTGAATGTGGCGATGTGCATAAATTCAGTTATTTTGTTCTGTGGAGTATGTAAACTTATATTATGTGACAGGACTAAATAAAAGCAACATGCAATTGTTATGATCCCTCTTATTTTGTTAAAATTATGCATGTTTCATATAGTTATGAAACATAAGCTGTATTATAGGATGCGGTCAGTGTTTAAAAGAAATATAATGACATTAAAATTCAAAATATAGGTGGCACCTATTTAAAATATAACCGTAATGGAATACAGCTACTCAAATGTTGTGTTTTAAAAACGCTGATTTATGATGACATAAAGGAAGGGGGGCGTGGCCGCCCGCGTCCAAAAGGGGCGGGGCGCAGGTGGGTGTGTCTCTCAGCTGATGCGCGCCGCTCGCTCGCTCTCAGTCGCGCGCGCGCACTTGATCTCCGTCGCGGGCGTCAGCGGCAACGCATCGCGCGTTCGTTCGCAACGGCAGAGCTGCATCGGAACGGACGGACAGACGGATCCGCGGCGAGACAGTGAGTGTGTGTGTGTGTGTGTGTGTGTGGTGCTGATGCTGCTGTTGTCATGGAGGGATGCGGATGCAGTGATGCATCACTGTGCATGAGCAGTAACGCGCATTATGTAATGTGATCAGGTGAACGCTGGATCTCCATTGTGCTGCTGATGCTGATGCTGCTGGCGCGAGACGGACGCGGGTATCAACGCAGATATTCAATGCATCCGGTCACTGGTTAGTAGCATCACTAGGCCCGTTCACCGATCAGGTCCGGTGGCGCGAGCCGCTTCGGGAGGTGAAGATGCGCTTTAGTGCGTATTATGGGATGTCATCCGTAGAGCACGAGGGCTGTTTGTGTACAGGCCTCCATCTCCTGTTTTCACTGTCATCTTGCCTGAGTGTGTGTGTGTGTGTGTGTGTGTGTGTGTGTGTGTGTGTAGTGCGCATTAACACTGCATGTTTACATGCATGCATCGCGCTGGCCTTTGTGCCTGAGCTCACGCGCGGATCCTTGAGGAGTGTGTCCGGGTGATTATGGGAGTATTTGAGTGTGTGTGTCGGATATATGAAGCATGTGAGCGATGATGTAATGCCAGTGAGTGAGTGTGGTAGTAGAGGCACGTGCCAGTGCTGATCTGATCCAGTGATGGAGGCTCTGCTGGACCACTCGTGATACTGCACACTGTGTGTGTGTGTGTGTGTGTGTGTGTGCTGTTACAGACAACACTCAAGTTGGACATGCACCGAGGTACCCAAACATAGAAAGATGCCAAGATGTTCAGCTGCATAGTGTTGGCCCAGATGTTGCTTTACTCGGATGATGTAATGACATGAGCTGAGCCGCTGAACTCCTTCAGGATAAACTATTGGCACATTTCAGTCTGTTTTCTGTACTTTCTGTAAGAGATCTCAATGAAATCTATCGATCATGCTAAATAGTGCTAAAAACATGCTAGTAATATGTAAATCATGTTAGTAACATGTTAAAACATGCCAGCAATATGTAAATCATGTTAGCATTGTGTTAAATCATGTTAAAACATGCCAGCAATATGTAAATCATGTTAGCATTGTGCTAAATAATGCTAGCAACATGTTAAAACATGCCTGGAACATTAAAAAATGCCAGCAATGTAAAATAATGCTAGCAAGACAAGTTAAATTATACTAGCAAAACATGATGCATCATTGCTGTCATTTTTTGACATATTGCTAACATGATTTAACACAATGCTAGCAACATAGGTAAAAATGTCAGCAATGTTAAATCATGCTAGCAACATGTTTAAAAATGTCAACAATGTTAAATCATGTTAGCATTGTGTTAAATAATACTAACATGTTAAAACATACCAGCAATGTTAAATCATGCTAGCTTTGTGCTAAATAATGCTAGCAACATGTTCAAACATGACTGCAATGTTAAATCATGCTAGCATTGTGCTAAATAATGCTAGCAACATGTTAAAACATGCCTGGAACGTTAAAAATGGCAGCAATGTTAAATCATGCTATAATTTAACACAATGCTAGCAACATAGGTAAAAATGTCAGCAATGTTAAATTATGCTAGCATTGTGCTAAATCATGTTAGTAACATGTTAAAACATGCCAGCAATATGTAAATCATGTTAGCATTGTGTTAAATCATGTTAAAACATGCCAGCAATATGTAAATCATGTTAGCATTGTGCTAAATAATGCTAGCAACATGTTAAAACATTCCTGAACGTAAAAAATGCCAGCAATGTTAAATCATGCTAGCAAAACATGATGCATCATTGCTGTCATTTTTTTACATATTGCTAACATGATTTAACACAATGCTAGTATGATTTAACATGCTGTCATTGCGTTAAATCATGCTATAATTTAACACAATGCTAGCAACATAGGTAAAAATGTCAGCAATGTTAAATCATGCTAACAACATGTTTAAAAATGTCAACAATGTTAAATCATGCTAGCTGTGTGTTAAATCATGCTAGCAACATGTTTAAAAATGTCAACAATGTTAAATCATGTTAGCATTGTGCTAAATAATGTTAACAACATGTTAAAACACGGCAGCAATGTTAAATCATGCTAGCTGTGTGTTAAATCATGCTAGCAACATGTTAAAACATGCCTGGAACATTAAAAAATGCCAGCAATGTAAAATCATGCTAGCAAGACAAGTTAAATCATACTAGCATTGTGTTAAATCATGTAAGCAATATGTAAAAAAAAATGACAGCAATGATGCATCATTTAAAAATGTCAACAATGTTAAATTATGTAAGAATTGTGCTAAATAATTGTTAGCAAAACATGTTAAAACATGGCAGCATTGTTAAATCGTGCTAGCATTGATGCTAAATCATGCTAGCAACATGTTAAATCATGTTAGCATTACATGTTAAAACATGCCAGCAATATGTAAATCATGTTAGCGTTTTAAAAATGTCAATAATGTTAAATCATGCTAGCATTGTGTGCTAAATAATGCTATAGCAACATGTTCAAACATATCAGTAATGTTAAATCATGCTCGCATTGTGTTAAATCATGTTACCAACATGTTATAACATGTCAATAATGTTAAATCATGCTAGCATTGTGTGCTAAATAATGCTATAGCAACATGTTCAAACATGACTGCAATGTTAAATCATACTAGCATTGTGTTAAATCATGTTAACAATATGTAAATAATGCTAACAACATGTCAAATCATGTAACATAGGAAAAAATGCCAGCAATGTTAAATCATGCTAGCTTTGTGCTAAATAATGCTAGCAACATGTTCAAACATGACTGCAATGTTAAATCATGCTAGCATTGTGCTAAATCATGCTAGCAACATGTTCAAACATGACTGCAATGTTAAATCATGCTAGCATTGTGCTAAATAATGCTAGCAACATGTTAAAACATGCCAGCAATATGTAAATCATGCTAGCATTGTGCTAAATAATGCTAGCAACATGTTAAAACATGCCTGGAACGTTAAAAAATGCCAGCAATGGTAAATCATGCTAGCAAAACATGATGCATCATTGCTGTCATTTTTTTACATATTGCTAACATGATTTAACACAATGCTAGTATGATTTAACATGCTGTCATTGCGTTAAATCATGCTATAATTTAACACAATGCTAGCAACATAGGTAAAAATGTCAGCAATGTTAAATCATGCTAGCTGTGTGTTAAATCATGCTAGCAACATGTTTAAAAATGTCAACAATGTTAAATCATGTTAGCATTGTGCTAAATAATGTTAGCAACATGTTTAAAAATGTCAACAATGTTAAATCATGTTAGCATTGTGCTAAATAATGTTAGCAACATGTTAAAACATGCCAGCAATATGTAAACCATGTTAGCATTGTGTTAAATAATGCTAGCAACATGTTAAAACATATCAGTAATGTTAAATCATGCTCGCATTGTGTTAAATCATGTTAGCAACATGGGAAAACATGTCAGCAATGTTAAATAATGCTAGCATTGTGCTAAATTGTGCTAGCAACATGTTAAAAACATGTCAGCAATGTTAAATCATGCTAGCGTTGTGCTAAATCATGCTAGCAACATGTTCAAGCATGTCAACAATGTTAAATAATGCTAGCGTTGTTAAATCATGCTAGCAACATGTTCAAACATGACTGCAATGTTAAATAATGCTAGCATTGTGATAAATCGTATAGCAACATGTTAAAAACATGTCAGCAATGTTAAATCATGCTAGCGTTGTGCTAAATCATGCTAGCAACATGTTCAATCATGTCAGCAATGTTAAATCATGCTAGCGTTGTGCTAAATCATGCTAGCAACATGTTCAAGCATGTCAACAATGTTAAATCATGCTAGCGTTGTGTTAAATCATGCTAGCAACATGTTCAAACATGACTGCAATGTTAAATTATGCTAGCGCTAAATCATGCTATCAACATGTTAAAACATGTCAAAATGTTAAATCATGTTAGCATTGTGTTAAATAATGCTAGCAACATGTTAAAACATGCCTGGAACATTAAAAATGCCAGCAATGTAAAATCATGTTAGCAACATGTTTAAAAATGTCAACAATGTTAAATCATGTTAGCATTGTGCTAAATAATGTTAGCAACATGTTAAAACATGCCAGCAATATGTAAACCATGTTAGCATTGTGTTAAATAATGCTAGCAACATGTTAAAACATATCAGTAATGTTAAATCATGCTCGCATTGTGTTAAATCATGTTACCAACATGTTATAACATGTCAACAATGCTAAATAATGCTAGCAACATGTGCAAACATGACTGCAATGGTAAATCATACTAGCATTGTGTTAAATCATGTTAACAATATGTAAATAATTCTAACAACATGTCAAATCATGTAACATAGGAAAAAATGCCAGAAATGTTAAATCATGCTAGCTTTGTGCTAAATAATGCTAGCAACATGTTAAAACATACCAGTAATGTTAAATCATGCTAGCATTGTGCTAAATCATGTTAGCAACATGGGAAAACATGTCAGCAATGTTAAATAATGCTAGCATTGTGCTAAATTGTGCTAGCAACATGTTAAAAACATGTCAGCAATGTTAAATCATGCTAGCGTTGTGCTAAATCATGCTAGCAACATGTTCAAGCATGTCAACAATGTTAAATAATGCTTTGTTAAATCATGCTAGCAACATGTTCAAACATGACTGCAATGTTAAATAATGCTAGCATTGTGCTAAATCGTATAGCAACATGTTAAAAACATGTCAGCAATGTTAAATCATGCTAGCGTTGTGCTAAATCATGCTAGCAACATGTTCAAGCATGTCAGCAATGTTAAATCATGCTAGCGTTGTGCTAAATCATGCTAGCAACATGTTCAAACATGACTGAAATGTTAAATCATGCTAGCGTTGTGTTAAATCATGCTAGCAACATGTTCAAACATGACTGCAATGTTAAATTATGCTAGCGTTGTGCTAAATCATGCTATCAACATGTTAAAACATGTCAGCAATGTTAAATCATGCTAGGCGTTGTGCTAAATCATGCTAGCAACATGTTCAAACATGACTGCAATGTTAAATAATGCTAGCATTGTGCTAAATTGTGCTAGCAACATGTTAAAAACATGTCAGCAATGTTAAATCATGCTAGCGTTGTGCTAAATCATGCTAGCAACATGTTCAAGCATGTCAGCAATGTTAAATCATGCTAGCGTTGTGCTAAATCATGCTAGCAACATGTTCAAGCATGTCAACAATGTTAAATCATGCTAGCGTTGTGTTAAATCATGCTAGCAACATGTTCAAACATGACTGCAATGTTAAATTATGCTAGCGTTGTGCTAAATCATGCTATCAACATGTTAAAACATGTCAGCAATGTTAAATCATGCTAGCGTTGTGCTAAATCATGTTAGCAACATGTTAAAACATGTCAACAATGTTAAATCATGCTAGCGTTGTGCTAAATCATGCTAGCAACATGTTCAAACATGACTGAAATGTTAAATCATGTTAGCATTGTGCTAAATCATGTTTGCAACATGGAAAAAAAATGCCAGCAATGTTAAATCATTCTACCAACATGTTAAAAAATGACAACAATGTTAAATTATGCTAGCATTGTGCTAATTCATGATAACAACATGTTAAATCATGCTAGCATTGTGTTAAATCATGTTAGCAACGTTAGACATGCAACTTGTTTTCACATTTAGTCTTTTTTTAGCTCATTTTCACAGATGTGGCCCTGATCAGATTTGAGCATGTGATTGTTTTGCTGTGACGGGTCACATGACTCATGAGAGTGGTGTGGTTGGTTAATGTTTACTCTTCATCAGGTGCAGTTTGATCAGATGCGTGTTGATGTTTACATGCGCTTCACGAGACTCTGGCCTGAAGAGCTCTTGGTTTCTCTTTGATTTGTTGGCTTGAGAACTTGCAGTCGTGTTTTGAGACGCGGAGAGGAAGCGGTTCTGCGGTTAGCGTTCTCACGGGACACACGTATGTCGTTTAATTACAGATACATTTCCTTTTTCTAGTAATGTCAGCAATCGAGAAATCCGGGGCCGGGGGCCACTCCAGGGCCTCAGATGATTCAGATGAGTTCAAATACGGCAAAACAAGCATGGAAATAAGCGGAACAACTATCCCACCTCCAGCATCGGCTCTGACCTCTGACCTCTGACTCGAGTCGCTGTATCTCTTCAAACGGATCCGGATTATGAATTTCCTAAAAATGACGATCAAAACTCTGAAAAAATCCCTTAGATTTACACTGACAGAATGTAATATATATATCTATCCATCCATCCTTCCACCTGTCTACCCATCCATCCTTCCACCTGTCTACCATCCATCCTTCCACCTGTCTACCCATCCATCCTTCCACCTGTCTATCCATCCATCCTTCCACCTGTCTACCCATCCATCCTTCCACCTGTCTATCCATCCATCCTTCCACCTGTCTATCCATCCATCCTTCCACCTGTCTATCCATCCATCCTTCCACCTGTCTACCCATCCATCCTTCCACCTGTCTATCCATCCATCCTTCCACCTGTCTACCCATCCATCCTTCCACCTGTCTACCCATCCATCCTTCCACCTGTCTATCCATCCATCCTTCCACCTGTCTACCCATCCATCCTTCCACCTGTCTACCCATCCATCCTTCCACCTGTCTACCCATCCATCCTTCCACCTGTCTATCCATCCATCCTTCCACCTGTCTACCCATCCATCCTTCCACCTGTCTATCCATCCATCCTTCCACCTGTCTACCCATCCATCCTTCCACCTGTCTATCCATCCATCCTTCCACCTGTCTATCCATCCATCCTTCCACCTGTCTACCCATCCATCCTTCCACCTGTCTACCCATCCATCCTTCCACCTGTCTACCCATCCATCCTTCCACCTGTCTACCCATCCATCCTTCCACCTGTCTACCCATCCATCCTTCCACCTGTCTACCATCCATCCTTCCACCTGTCTACCCATCCATCCTTCCACCTGTCTACCCATCCATCCTTCCACCTGTCTACCCATCCATCCTTCCACCTGTCTACCCATCCATCCTTCCACCTGTCTATCCATCCATCCTTCCACCTGTCTATCCATCCATCCTTCCACCTGTCTACCCATCCATCCTTCCACCTGTCTACCATCCATCCTTCCACCTGTCTACCCATCCATCCTTCCACCTGTCTACCCATCCATCCTTCCACCTGCCTACCCATCTATCCTTCCACCTGTCTACCCATCCATCCTTCCACCTGTCTACCCATCCATCCTTCCACCTGTCTACCCATCCATCCTTCCACCTGTCTACCATCCATCCTTCCACCTGTCTACCATCCATCCTTCCACCTGTCTACCCATCCATCCTTCCACCTGTCTACCATCCATCCTTCCACCTGTCTACCATCCATCCTTCCACCTGTCTACCATCCATCCTTCCACCTGTCTACCATCCATCCTTCCACCTGTCTACCATCCATCCTTCCACCTGTCTACCCATCCATCCTTCCACCTGTCTACCCATCCATCCTTCCACCTGTCTACCATCCATCCTTCCACCTGTCTACCATCCATCCTTCCACCTGTCTACCATCCATCCTTCCACCTGTCTACCATCCATCCTTCCACCTGTCTACCATCCATCCTTCCACCTGTCTACCATCCATCCTTCCACCTGTCTACCATCCATCCTTCCACCTGTCTACCCATCCATCCTTCCACCTGTCTACCCATCCATCCTTCCACCTGTCTACCATCCATCCTTCCACCTGTCTACCATCCATCCTTCCACCTGTCTACCATCCATCCTTCCACCTGTCTACCCATCCATCCTTCCACCTGTCTATCCATCCTTCCACCTGTCTACCCATCCATCCTTCCACCTGTCTACCATCCATCCTTCCACCTGTCTACCCATCCATCCTTCCACCTGTCTACCCATCCATCCTTCCACCTGTCTACCCATCTATCCTTCCACCTGTCTACCCATCCATCCTTCCACCTGTCTACCCATCCATCCTTCCACCTGTCTACCATCCATCCTTCCACCTGTCTACCCATCCATCCTTCCACCTGTCTACCCATCCATCCTTCCACCTGTCTATCCATCCATCCTTCCATTTGCTTATCCATCCATCCTTCCATTTGCTTATCCATCCATCCTTCCACCTGTCTATCCATCCATCCTTCCACCTGTCTATCCATCCATCCTTCCACCTGTCTATCCATCCTTCCACCTGTCTATCCATCCTTCCACCTGTCTATCCATCCATCCTTCCATTTGTTTATCCATCCATCCTTCCATTTGTTTATCAATCCATCCTTTCATGTGTCTATCCATCCATCCTTCCACCTGTCTATCCATCCATCCTTCCACCTGTTTATCCATCCATCCTTCCACCTGTTTATCCATCCATCCTTCCACCTCTCTATCCATCCATCCTTCCACCTGTTTATCCATCCATCCTTCCACCTGTCTATCCATCCATCCTTCCACCTGTTTATCCATCCATCCTTCCATTTGTTTATCCATCCATCCTTCCACCTGTCTATCCATCCATCCTTCCACCTGTCTATCCATCCATCCTTCCATTTGTTTATCCATCCATCCTTCCACCTGTCTATCCATCCATCCTTCCACCTGTCTATCCATCCTTCCACCTGTCTATCCATCCATCCTTCCATTTGTTTATCCATCCATCCTTCCATTTGTCTATCCATCCATCCTTCCACCTGTCTATCCATCCTTCCGCCTGTCTATCCACCCATCCTTCCATTTGTTTATCCATCCATCCTTCCATTTGCTTATCCATCCATCCTTCCATTTGCTTATCCATCCATCCTTCCACCTGTCTATCCATCCATCCTTCCATTTGTTTATCAATCCATCCTTTCATGTGTCTATCCATCCATCCTTCCACGTGTCTATCCATCCATCCTTCCATTTGATTCAAAGTGAGAGTAAAGATTTCTGTTTTTTTCTTTCTATTCATCAAAGAACCCTAAAAATTATCTCACGGTTTCCACAAAAATCTGTTCTCAACACTGATAATAATCATAAATGTGTGTTGAGCATCAGATCCTCATATTATAGTGATTAGTGAAGGGTCATGTGACACTGAAGACTGGAGTAATGATGATAAATTCAGCTTTGATCACAGGAATAAATCACACTTTACTACACACTCACCTAAAGGATTATTAGGAACACACACTAATACTGTGTTCGACCCCCTTTCGCCTTCAGAACTGCCTTAATTCTACGTGGCATTGATTCACCAAGGAGCTGAAAGCATTCTTTAGAAATGTTGGCCCATATTGATAGGATAGCATCTTGCAGTTGATGGAGATTTGTGGGATGCACATCCAGGGCACGAAGCTCCCGTTCCACCACATCCCAAAGATGCTCTATTGGGTTGAGATCTGGTGACTGTGGGGGCCATTTTAGTTCAGTGAACTCATTGTCATGTTCAAGAAACCAATTTGAAATGATTGGAGCTTTGTGACATGGTGCATTATCCTGCTGGAAGTAGCCATCAGAGGATGGGCACATGGTGGTCATAAAGGGATGGACATGGTCAGAAACAATGCTCAGGTAGGCCGTGGCATTTAAACCATGCCCAATTGGCACTAAGGGGCCTAAAGTGTGCCAAGAAAACATCCCCACACCATTACACCACCACCACCAGCCTGCACAGTGAAAACATCCCCCACACCATTACACCACCACCACCAGCCTGCACAGTGAAAACATCCCCACACCATTACACCACCACCACCAGCCTGCACAGTGAAAACATCCCCCACACCATTACACCACCACCACCAGCCTGCACAGTGGGAACAAGGCATGATGGGTCCATGTTCTCATTCTGTTTACGCCAAATTCTGACTCTACCATCTGAATGTCTCAACAGAAATCGAGACTCATCAGACCAGGCAACATTTTTTCTGTCTGTCCAATTTTGGTGTGCTTGTGCAAACTGTAGCCTCTTTTTCCTATTTGTAGTGGAGATGAGTGGTACCCGGTGGGGTCTTCTGCTGTTGTAGCCCATCCGCCTCAAGGTTGTGTGTGTTGTGGCTTCACAAATGCTTTGCTGCATACCTCGGTTGTAACGAGTGGTTATTTCAGTCAAAGTTGCTCTTCTATCAGCTTGAATCAGTCGGCCCATTCTCCTCTGACCTCTAGCATCAACAAGGCATTTTCTCCCACAGGACTGCCGCATACTGGATGTTTTTCCCTTTTCACACCATTCTTTGTAAACCCTAGAAATGGTTGTGTGTGAAAATCCCAGTAACTGAGCAGATTGTGAAATACTCGGCCCGTCTGGCACCAACAACCATGCCACGCTCAAAATGTCTTAAATCCCCTTTCTTTCCCATTCTGACATTCAGTTTGGAGTTCAGGAGATTGTCTTGACCAGGACCACACCCCTAAATGCACTGAAGGAACTGCCATGTGATTGGTTGATTAGATAATTGCATTAATGAGAAATTGAACAGCTGTTCCTAATAATCCTTTAGGTGAGTTTATATTCACATAGAGAACAGCTGATCTACACTGGAGGAATATTACACAATTTTATTGCAGCCTTGGTGATTTAAAAAATCTGACTGGTGTAGGCCCTCATATTTGGGTTTGGTGTAACCTCTGCTGGTGTGTTGTGTTGCAGTGTGTGTGTGTGTGACTCGGCTCACTTCCCCTTCATGCCTGTGTGTGCTGGCGCTGTGGGCGGTGGAGTGAAGCGCTCGAGGCTCCTGGCATGGGCAGCGTAGGGAGCGGGGCCTCCAGTCAGCGGCCCATCACCATGCGCAGCGTGGGCACCCGCACCACCCCGAACGCCCCCCCGCTCGCACCGCCTCCCGCCACCGCCCGCCGCCGCCTGGACGACCGCAGCTTCAGCGCCGACCGCATCCCCGGCCCGAGCACCAAGACCAAGGGCGTCTCCGCAGACGAGCGGGACTACGCTCGGCATCACGACCCGGAGCGCGCCACACTTCACAACTCCAACCGGCAGCAGACGCTCAACGGCGAGAGGCTGGTGAGCAACGCGGTGTTGGCCAACGGGGCGCGGAGGGAGGGCCACCGGCGCGGAGAGAGCCTCGACCTGTGCGGGAACAACATCCTGCTGAACAACGACAAGAACGCTCATCAAGCTCCGCCCCCGCAGCACAAGGACAAGAGCAAAGCCAAACCCGATCATCACAACCCTCCCAAC
>CM040916.1:53747230-53802230 GCA_023029165.1 Gobiocypris rarus
AATAAAAGAAAGCATGCGTTTAGTTAAAAGTATTCGCATTTTCACAGATTCTGCACAGATAGTCTGGCCAGTGTGTGTGTGTGTGCTGATGGTGTTTCTGTGGTGTGTGTGTGCTGATGGTGTTTCTGTGGTGTGTGTGTGTGCTGATGGTGTTTCTGTAGTGTGTGTGTGCTGACAGTGTTTCTGTGGTGTGTGTGTGCTGATGGTGTTTCTGTGGTGTGTGTGTGCTGATGGTGTTTCTGTGGTGTGTGTGTGTGCTGATGGTGTTTCTGTGGTGTGTGTGTGCTGATGGTGTTTCTGTGGTGTGTGTGTGCTGATGGTGTTTCTGTGGTGTGTGTGTGTGCTGATGGTGTTTCTGTGTGTGTGTGTGTGCTGATGGTGTTTCTGTGGTGTGTGTGTGTGTGCTGATGGTGTTTCTGTGGTGTGTGTGTGTGCTGATGGTGTTTCTGTGGTGTGTGTGCTGATGGTGTTTCTGTGGTGTGTGTGCTGATGGTGTTTCTGTGTGTGTGTGCTGATGGTGTTTCTGTGGTGTGTGTGTGCTGATGGTGTTTCTGTGGTGTGTGTGTGCTGATGGTGTTTCTGTGTGTGTGTGCTGATGGTGTTTCTGTGGTGTGTGTGCTGATGGTGTCTCTGTGTGTGTGTGTGCTGATGGTGTTTCTGTGTGTGTGTGCTGATGGTGTTTCTGTGGTGTGTGTGTGCTGATGGTGTTTCTGTGGTGTGTGTGTGTGCTGATGGTGTTTCTGTGGTGTGTGTGCTGATGGTGTTTCTGTGGTGTGTGCTGATGGTGTTTCTGTGCTGTGTGTGTGTGCTGATGGTGTTTCTGTGGTGTGTGCTGATGGTGTTTCTGTGGTGTGTATGTGCTGATGGTGTTTCTGTGGTGTGTGTGTGTGCTGATGGTGTTTCTGTGGTGTGTGTGTGTGCTGATGGTGTTTCTGTGGTGTGTGTGCTGATGGTGTTTCTGTGGTGTGTGTGTGCTGATGGTGTTTCTGTGGTGTGTGTGTGTGCTGATGGTGTTTCTGTGGTGTGTGTGCTGATGGTGTTTCTGTGGTGTGTGTGCTGATGGTGTTTCTGTGGTGTGTGTGTGCTGATGGTGTTTCTGTGGTGTGTGTGCTGATGGTGTTTCTGTGGTGTGTGTGTGCTGATGGTGTTTCTGTGGTGTGTGTGTGCTGATGGTGTTTCTGTGGTGTGTGTGTGCTGATGGTGTTTCTGTGGTGTGTGTGCTGATGGTGTTTCTGTGGTGTGTGTGTGTGCTGATGGTGTTTCTGTGGTGTGTGTGCTGATGGTGTTTCTGTGGTGTGTGTGTGTGCTGATGGTGTTTCTGTGGTGTGTGTGCTGATGGTGTTTCTGTGGTGTGTGTGTGCTGATGGTGTTTCTGTGGTATGTGTGCTGATGGTGTTTCTGTGGTGTGTGTGCTGATGGTGTTTCTGTGGTGTGTGTGTGCTGATGGTGTTTCTGTGGTGTGTGTGCTGATGGTGTTTGTAGGGAGGCCAACCAGTTGGAGTGGAAAAGGAAATGACGTGCTGTACAAAAAGTTGCGAAATCCAAAAAAAGGTGTTTTATTGGAGGGTGCAAAAATATTTACAGTGCAGGAGAAAACAAGAATAAATAAAAACTGTACAAAAATGAAACAAAACAGCAACAATGTGCTAATTTGGCTAAACCAAAAGGCCCAAGTTTGCACCACTGCTCAGTATGTGCTTCCACTGAGTCCATAATCAGAACTGAAATCCTCTCAATCAGCAAGCCTATTTATAGGCTGAAGCCCCACCTACGGGGCACACCAAGTAATAGAAACAAATTTAAATGTTTGTAACAATACAATTAAATTCTATAGTTACCCATTTTACCAAGACAATCTTCCAAACAGCTAATGCAGCAGCCATTAAGGAGTTTAACATCCAATTAAATGGCAAAACATCTGTTCCTAAATCCTACCCCTCTGACATCACACCAAAATGGTAGCTTCCACAGGAAGTGATGTGGCTGCTGCTTTAAAAGACAGTTTGACCTACACAAAAGGTTTGATTGTACAGAGTATGTTGGTGAACCGGGAAGTTACTGCAACAAGGTGTGTAAAAATATTGTGAGGTAAATAAAAGGTAATTTTAACATGAGTTATTGTGTTCTGGCATTTTGTTATGTAGATACATAATGAAAACCTTAAGTAAACTATACAAATTGAAAACTAGAACAAAACACAGCAGAAACAAATTTTAGACTGAACAAAACAAAAACTCCATAACACCTTCCTAATGTGAACACAGATGTAAATATTGCCGGCAATGCATAGTACAAGTGAAATGGGTGAATGTTTGCAAGTCCAAATTTATATAGTCAACAGGTTAACCTGTTACATTTCTCCCCCCTTCTTCAGTCACCTGAGGTGTCCTAGAGAGGTAATCTGCTGTACAATTCTGTGACCCAGCTTTATATAAAATTTCAAAGTCAAATGGCTGGATGGCTAAAAACCATCTGGTGATACGGGCATTCGTGTCCCTCATCTGGCCTAACCAGGCCAATGCCCTGTGATCAGTCTCAAGTTTGAATTTGCGTCCCACCAGGTAATATCTTAAAGAGTCCAAAGCCCATTTAATTGCTAGACACTCCTTCTCAACCGCAGAATACCTGGATTCACGAGGAAGGAGCTTCCTGCTAATGTAGGCAATTGGTTGAAGTTGCCCTTGACCTTCCTGAAGTAGGACAGCCCCAATGCCATGCTCCGACGCATCAGTCTGCACAGTGAAAGTCTTTTCAAAGTCTGGACTTTGTAAAACAGGCTCTGTGCATAAGGAGTCCTTTAGGTCTTGGAAAGCCTTCTCACAGTCCTGAGTCCAGTTAACTTTATTTGACTTGTCTTTTTAGTTAAATCAGTTAGGTAAAGGCTGCTCAGAGAAGTTGGGGATAAACGCCTGTACCACCCCACAAGTCCAAGGAAAGAACGGACCTGTTTTTTGGTCACCGGTCGTTCTGCATTCTTGATGGCCTCCACTTTCCCCACTTGTGGACGATTACTCCATGTCCCAGCACATACCCTAGGTATTGTGTCTCTGCCCTGGCTAGGTGCATTTGTCTGGGCGGATGGTTAGCCCAGCATTCTTAATCCTTAATAGCACATCTTTCAAATGATCCATATGCTCCTGCCAAGTTTGGCTATAGATGATAATGTCATCCAAGCAAGCGGCAGCAAACTTCTCAGTCCCAATGAGTACCTGGTCCATCATCCTTTGGAAAGTAGCGGAGCTCCATGAAGCCCAAAGGGAAGGACACAGAACTGAAAATGTCCAAAGGGTGTTTTAAATGCAGTCATCTCTTTGCTCTCTGGACTGAGTGGGACCTGCCAATATCCCTTGCAGAGGTCAAGTGTGGTGAGATACCTTGCTCTTCCAAGACTCTCCACTATCTCATCTACCCTTGGCATGGGATAAGGGTCAAATTTGCTTACACTATTGAGCTTGCGGAAATCCAGACAAAAGCGAAGACTGCCATCCTTCTTCGGCACTAGAACAATGGGATTGCTCCATTCACTGGTTGAAGGCTCAATTACACCAAGACTGTGCATGGTCTCCAACTCTTCCTTCATAACTGGCAGAAGTCTCTCTGGGACCCGGTATACTGGCTGCCGAATGGGTTTGGTGTCTTTGAGAGTGATGTGATGCTGGATCAGGCCTGTTCTACCGGGTGTCTCCATAAAGAGTTGTGCAGGCAGGCATTGTAGAAGTTCCTGCCTTTGCTCATCTTCCAGGTGCTCAAGGTTCAGCTGACAGTTGCCCTGACGACTTGGCAGATATTGTTCCTCTATTTCCTCCTCTCCTCCACCGATCTCACGAACAAGGTTGTTGCTACTCCAGCCTTCCTCAGATTGAGGGTCTGGTGATGTGGAACGCATCCCACTTCTGACACCATATGTAGGGAGGCCAACCAGTTGGAGTGGAAAAGGAAATGACGTGCTGTACAAAAAGTTGCGAAATCCAAAAAAGGTGTTTTATTGGAGGGTGCAAAAATATTTACAGTGCAGGAGAAAACAAGAATAAATAAAAACTGTACAAAAATGAAACAAAACAGCAACAATGTGCTAATTTGGCTAAACCAAAAGGCCCAAGTTTGCACCACTGCTCAGTATGTGCTTCCACTGAGTCCATAATCAGAACTGAAATCCTCTCAATCAGCAAGCCTATTTATACGGGCACACCAAGTAATAGAAACAAATTTAAATGTTTGTAACAATACAATTAATTCTATAGTTACCCATTTTACCAAGACAATCTCCAAACAGCTACAATGCAGCAGCCATTAAGGAGTTTAACATCCAATTAAATGGCAAAACATCTGTTCCTAAATCCTACCCCTCTGACATCACACCAAAATGGTAGCTTCCACAGGAAGTGATGTGGCTGCTGCTTTAAAAGACAGTTTGACCTACACAAAAGGTTTGATTGTACAGAGTATGTTGGTGAACCGGGAAGTTACTGCAACAAGGTGTGTAAAAATATTGTGAGGTAAATAAAAGGTAATTTTAACATGAGTTATTGTGTTCTGGCATTTTGTTATGTAGATACATAATGAAAACCTTAAGTAAACTATACAAATTGAAAACTAGAACACAGCAGAAACAAATTTTAGACTGAACAAAACAAAACTCCATAACACCTTCCTAATGTGAACACAGATGTAAATATTGCCGGTGTGGTGTGTGCATAGTACAAGTGAAATGGGTGAATGTTTGCAAGTCCTGATGGTGTTTCTGTGGTGTGTGCTGATATGGTGTTTCTGTGGTGTGTGTGTGTGCTGATGGTGTTTCTGTGGTGTGTGTGTGCTGATGGTGTTTCTGTGGTGTGTGTGTGTGCTGATGGTGTTTCTGTGGTGTGTGTGTGCTGATGGTGTTTCTGTGGTGTGTGTGTGTGCTGATGGTGTTTCTGTGTGTGTGTGTGCTGATGGTGTTTCTGTGGTGTGTGTGTGCTGATGGTGTTTCTGTGGTGTGTGTGTGTGCTGATGGTGTTTCTGTGGTGTGTGTGTGCTGATGGTGTTTCTGTGGTGTGTGTGTGCTGATGGTGTTTCTGTGGTGTGTGTGTGCTGATGGTGTTTCTGTGGTGTGTGTGTGTGCTGATGGTGTTTCTGTGGTGTGTGTGTGCTGATGGTGTTTCTGTGGTGTGTGTGTGCTGATGGTGTTTCTGTGGTGTGTGTGTGCTGATGGTGTTTCTGTGGTGTGTGTGTGCTGATGGTGTTTCTGTGGTGTGTGTGTGCTGATGGTGTTTCTGTGGTGTGTGTGTGTGCTGATGGTGTTTCTGTGGTGTGTGTGTGTGTGCTGATGGTGTTTCTGTGGTGTGTGTGTTGATGGTGTTTCTGTGTGTGTGTGTGCTGATGGTGTTTCTGTAGTGTGTGTGTGCTGATGGTGTTTCTGTGGTGTGTGTGTGCTGATGGTGTTTCTGTGGTGTGTGTGTGCTGATGGTGTTTCTGTGTGTGTGTGTGTGCTGATGGTGTTTCTGTGGTGTGTGTGTGCTGATGGTGTTTCTGTGGTGTGTGTGTGCTGATGGTGTTGTGTGTGTGCTGATGGTGTTTCTGTGGTGTGTGTGTGCTGATGGTGTTTCTGTGGTGTGTGTGCTGATGGTGTTTCTGTGGTGTGTGCTGATGGTGTTTCTGTGTGTGTGTGTGCTGATGGTGTTTCTGTGGTGTGTGTGTGCTGATGGTGTTTCTGTGTGTGTGTGCTGATGGTGTTTCTGTGGTGTGTGTGTGCTGATGGTGTTTCTGTGGTGTGTGTGTGCTGATGGTGTTTCTGTGGTGTGTGTGCTGATGGTGTTTCTGGTGTGTGTGTGCTGATGGTGTTTCTGTGGTGTGTGTGCTGATGGTGTTTCTGTGGTGTGTGTGCTGATGGTGTTTCTGTGGTGTGTGTGTGTGCTGATGGTGTTTCTGTGGTGTGTGTGCTGATGGTGTTTCTGTGGTGTGTGTGTGCTGATGGTGTTTCTGTGGTGTGTGTGTGCTGATGGTGTTTCTGTGTGTGTGTGCTGATGGTGTTTCTGTGGTGTGTGTGTGTGCTGATGGTGTTTCTGTGGTGTGTGTGCTGATGGTGTTTCTGTGGTGTGTGTGTGCTGATGGTGTTTCTGTGGTGTGTGTGCTGATGGTGTTTCTGTGGTGTGTGTGTGCTGATGGTGTTTCTGTGTGTGTGTGCTGATGGTGTTTCTGTGGTGTGTGTGTGTGTGCTGATGGTGTTTCTGTGTGTGTGTGTGCTGATGGTGTTTCTGTGTGTGTGCTGATGGTGTTTCTGTGGTGTGTGTGTGCTGATGGTGTTTCTGTGGTGTGTGTGCTGATGGTGTTTCTGTGGTGTGTGTGCTGATGGTGTTTCTGTGTGTGTGTGTGCTGATGGTGTTTCTGTGGTGGTGTGTGGTGTGTGCTGATGGTGTTTCTGTGGTGTGTGTGCTGATGGTGTTTCTGTGGTGTGTGTGCTGATGGTGTTTCTGTGTGTGTGATGGTGTGCTGATGGTGTTTCTGATGGTGTTTCTGTGTGTGTGTGCTGATGGTGTTTCTGTGGTGTGTGTGTGCTGATGGTGTTTCTGTGGTGTGTGTGTGCTGATGGTGTTTCTGTGGTGTGTGTGTGCTGATGGTGTTTCTGTGGTGTGTGTGTGCTGATGGTGTTTCTGGTGTGTGTGCTGATGGTGTTTCTGTGGTGTGTGTGCTGATGGTGTTTCTGTGGTGTGTGTGTGCTGATGGTGTTTCTGTGTGTGTGTGTGCTGATGGTGTTTCTGTGGTGTGTGTGTGCTGATGGTGTTTCTGTGGTGTGTGTGTGTGCTGATGGTGTTTCTGTGGTGTGTGTGTGTGCTGATGGTGTTTCTGTGGTGTGTGTGTGCTGATGGTGTTTCTGTGGTGTGTGTGTGTGCTGTGGTGTGTGTGTGCTGATGGTGTTTCTGTGGTGTGTGTGCTGATGGTGTTTCTGTGGTGTGTGTGCTGATGGTGTTTCTGTGGTGTGTGTGCTGATGGTGTTTCTGTGGTGTGTGTGTGCTGATGGTGTTTCTGTGGTGTGTGTGTGCTGATGGTGTTTCTGTGCTGATGGTGTTTCTGTGGTGTGTGTGCTGATGGTGTTTCTGTGGTGTGTGTGCTGATGGTGTTTCTGTGGTGTGTGTGTGTGCTGATGGTGTTTCTGTGTGTGTGTGCTGATGGTGTTTCTGTGGTGTGTGTGTGTGCTGATGGTGTTTCTGTGTGTGTGCTGATGGTGTTTCTGTGGTGTGTGTGCTGATGGTGTTTCTGTGGTGTGTGTGCTGATGGTGTTTCTGTGGTGTGTGTGTGTGCTGATGGTGTTTCTGTGGTGTGTGTGTGCTGATGGTGTTTCTGTGGTGTGTGTGTGTGTGTGCTGATGGTGTTTCTGTGGTGTGTGTGTGTGCTGATGGTGTTTCTGTGGTGTGTGTGCTGATGGTGTTTCTGTGGTGTGTGTGTGTGCTGATGGTGTTTCTGTGGTGTGTGTGTGCTGATGGTGTTTCTGTGGTGTGTGTGCTGATGGTGTTTCTGTGGTGTGTGTGCTGATGGTGTTTCTGTGGTGTGTGTGTGCTGATGGTGTTTCTGTGGTGTGTGTGTGTGCTGATGGTGTTTCTGTGGTGTGTGTGTGTGCTGATGGTGTTTCTGTGGTGTGTGTGTGTGCTGATGGTGTTCTGTGGTGTGTGTGCTGATGGTGTTTCTGTGGTGTGTGTGTGTGATGGTGTTTCTGTGGTGTGTGTGTGCTGATGGTGTTTCTGTGTGTGTGTGTGCTGATGGTGTTTCTGTGTGTGTGTGTGCTGATGGTGTTTCTGTGGTGTGTGTGTGCTGATGGTGTTTCTGTGTGTGTGTGCTGATGGTGTTTCTGTTGTGTGTGTGTGCTGATGGTGTTTCTGTGGTGTGTGTGTGCTGATGGTGTTTCTGTGGTGTGTGTGCTGATGGTGTTTCTGTGGTGTGTGTGCTGATGGTGTTTCTGGTGTGTGTGTGCTGATGGTGTTTCTGTGGTGTGTGTGTGCTGATGGTGTTTCTGTGTGTGTGTGCTGATGGTGTTTCTGTGTGTGTGTGCTGATGGTGTTTCTGTGGTGTGTGTGCTGATGGTGTTTCTGTGGTGTGTGTGTGCTGATGGTGTTTCTGTGGTGTGTGTGTGCTGATGGTGTTTCTGTGGTGTGTGTGTGCTGATGGTGTTTCTGTGTGTGTGTGTGCTGATGGTGTTTCTGTGGTGTGTGTGTGCTGATGGTGTTTCTGTGGTGTGTGTGCTGATGGTGTTTCTGTGGTGTGTGTGTGCTGATGGTGTTTCTGTGGTGTGTGTGCTGATGGTGTTTCTGTGGTGTGTGTGCTGATGGTGTTTCTGTGGTGTGTGTGCTGATGGTGTTTCTGTGGTGTGTGTGCTGATGGTGTTTCTGTGGTGTGTGTGTGTGCTGATGGTGTTTCTGTGGTGTGTGTGCTGATGGTGTTTCTGTGGTGTGTGTGTGCTGATGGTGTTTCTGTGGTGTGTGTGTGCTGATGGTGTTTCTGTGGTGTGTGTGCTGATGGTGTTTCTGTGGTGTGTGCTGATGGTGTTTCTGTGGTGTGTGTGCTGATGGTGTTTCTGTGGTGTGTGTGCTGATGGTGTTTCTGTGTGTGTGTGCTGATGGTGTTTCTGTGGTGTGTGTGCTGATGGTGTTTCTGTGGTGTGTGTGCTGATGGTGTTTCTGTGGTGTGTGTGTGTGTGCTGATGGTGTTTCTGTGGTGTGTGTGCTGATGGTGTTTCTGTGGTGTGTGTGCTGATGGTGTTTCTGTGGTGTGTGTGCTGATGGTGTTTCTGTGTGTGTGTGCTGATGGTGTTTCTGTGGTGTGTGTGTGCTGATGGTGTTTCTGTGGTGTGTGTGTGCTGATGGTGTTTCTGTGGTGTGTGTGCTGATGGTGTTTCTGTGGTGTGTGCTGATGGTGTTTCTGTGGTGTGTGTGTGCTGATGGTGTTTCTGTGGTGTGTGTGCTGATGGTGTTTCTGTGTGTGTGCTGATGGTGTTTCTGTGGTGTGTGTGTGCTGATGGTGTTTCTGTGGTGTGTGTGCTGATGGTGTTTCTGTGTGTGTGTGCTGATGGTGTTTCTGTGGTGTGTGTGTGTGCTGATGGTGTTTCGGTGTGTGTGTGCTGATGGTGTTTCTGTGTGTGTGTGTGCTGATGGTGTTTCTGTGGTGTGTGTGTGCTGATGGTGTTTCTGTGGTGTGTGTGTGCTGATGGTGTTTCTGTGGTGTGTGTGTGCTGATGGTGTTTCTGTGTGTGTGTGTGCTGATGGTGTTTCTGTGGTGTGTGTGTGCTGATGGTGTTTCTGTGGTGTGTGTGTGCTGATGGTGTTTCTGTGGTGTGTGTGCTGATGGTGTTTCTGTGGTGTGTGTGCTGATGGTGTTTCTGTGGTGTGTGTGTGCTGATGGTGTTTCTGTGGTGTGTGTGCTGATGGTGTTTCTGTGGTGTGTGTGTGCTGATGGTGTTTCTGTGGTGTGTGTGCTGATGGTGTTTCTGTGGTGTGTGTGTGTGCTGATGGTGTTTCTGCTGGTGTGTGTGCTGATGGTGTTTCTGTGGTGTGTGTGTGCTGATGGTGTTTCTGTGGTGTGTGTGCTGATGGTGTTTCTGTGGTGTGTGTGTGCTGATGGTGTTTCTGTGGTGTGTGTGCTGATGGTGTTTCTGTGTGTGTGTGCTGATGGTGTTTCTGTGGTGTGTGTGTGCTGATGGTGTTTCTGTGTGTGTGTGCTGATGGTGTTTCTGTGGTGTGTGTGTGCTGATGGTGTTTCTGTGGTGTGTGTGCTGATGGTGTTTCTGGTGTGTGTGTGATGGTGTTTCTGTGGTGTGTGTGCTGATGGTGTTTCTGTGGTGTGTGTGTGCTGATGGTGTTTCTGTGGTGTGTGTGTGCTGATGGTGTTTCTGTGGTGTGTGCTGATGGTGTTTCTGTGGTGTGTGTGCTGATGGTGTTTCTGTGGTGTGTGTGTGCTGATGGTGTTTCTGTGTGTGTGTGCTGATGGTGTTTCTGTGGTGTGTGTGCTGATGGTGTTTCTGTGTGTGTGTGTGCTGATGGTGTTTCTGTGGTGTGTGTGTGCTGATGGTGTGTGTGTGCTGATGGTGTTTCTGTGGTGTGTGTGTGCTGATGGTGTTTCTGTGGTGTGTGTGCTGATGGTGTTTCTGTGGTGTGTGTGTGCTGATGGTGTTTCTGTGGTGTGTGTGTGCTGATGGTGTTTCTGTGGTGTGTGTGCTGATGTGTGTGTGTGTGCTGATGGTGTTTCTGTGGTGTGTGTGTGCTGATGGTGTTTCTGTGGTGTGTGTGCTGATGGTGTTTCTGTGGTGTGTGTGCTGATGGTGTTTCTGTGGTGTGTGTGTGCTGATGGTGTTTCTGTGGTGTGTGTGTGCTGATGGTGTTTCTGTGGTGTGTGTGTGCTGATGGTGTTTCTGTGTGTGTGTGCTGATGGTGTTTCTGTGGTGTGTGTGTGCTGATGGTGTTTCTGTGGTGTGTGTGTGCTGATGGTGTTTCTGTGGTGTGTGTGCTGATGGTGTTTCTGTGGTGTGTGTGCTGATGGTGTTTCTGTGGTGTGTGTGCTGATGGTGTTTCTGTGGTGTGTGTGTGCTGATGGTGTTTCTGTGTGTGTGTGCTGATGGTGTTTCTGTGGTGTGTGTGTGCTGATGGTGTTTCTGTGGTGTGTGTGTGCTGATGGTGTTTCTGTGGTGTGTGTGCTGATGGTGTTTCTGTGGTGTGTGTGTGTGCTGATGGTGTTTCTGTGGTGTGTGTGTGCTGATGGTGTTTCTGTGGTGTGTGTGTGCTGATGGTGTTTCTGTGGTGTGTGTGTGCTGATGGTGTTTCTGGTGTGTGTGTGCTGATGGTGTTTCTGTGGTGTGTGTGTGTGCTGATGGTGTTTGTGGTGTGTGCTGATGGTGTTTCTGTGGTGTGTGTGTGCTGATGGTGTTTCTGTGGTGTGTGTGTGTGCTGATGGTGTTTCTGTGTGTGTGTGTGCTGATGGTGTTTCTGTGGTGTGTGTGTGCTGATGGTGTTTCTGTGGTGTGTGTGTGCTGATGGTGTTTCTGTGGTGTGTGTGCTGATGGTGTGTGTGTGTGCTGATGGTGTTTCTGTGGTGTGTGTGTGCTGATGGTGTTTCTGTGGTGTGTGTGCTGATGGTGTTTCTGTGGTGTGTGTGCTGATGGTGTTTCTGTGGTGATGGTGTTTCTGTGGTGTGTGTGCTGATGGTGTTTCTGTGGTGTGTGTGTGCTGATGGTGTTTCTGTGGTGTGTGTGTGCTGATGGTGTTTCTGTGGTGTGTGTGTGTGCTGATGGTGTTTCTGTGGTGTGTGTGTGTGCTGATGGTGTTTCTGTGTGTGTGTGCTGATGGTGTGTGTGTGTGCTGATGGTGTTTCTGTGGTGTGTGTGTGTGCTGATGGTGTTTCTGTGGTGTGTGTGCTGATGGTGTTTCTGTGGTGTGTGCTGATGGTGTTTCTGTGGTGTGTGTGTGCTGATGGTGTTTCTGTGGTGTGTGTGCTGATGGTGTTTCTGTGGTGTGTGTGTGCTGATGGTGTTTCTGTGGTGTGTGTGTGCTGATGGTGTTTCTGTGGTGTGTGTGTGCTGATGGTGTTTCTGTGGTGTGTGTGCTGATGGTGTTTCTGTGGTGTGTGTGTGCTGATGGTGTTTCTGTGGTGTGTGTGTGTGCTGATGGTGTTTCTGTGGTGTGTGTGCAGACCAGTGACTCCCTGGTGCGCCCGTCGGCCTTCAAACCCGTGGTTCCCAAGAGCTTCCACTCCATGCAGAACCTGGTGTGTCCCCTGCAGACCAGCTCAGGAACGGTCGCGGGTCCGGGCGGCGGAGGGGACAAGGCAGGTCCGAACACATCTGGGCCGCAGTGGGACCAGGACAGTCCGGGCAGCAGAGGGACACACGCGGGCGCGGGCCGGGCCGGGCAGGGCAGTCTGTCGGACTCCGGGAGGAACTCTCTGACCAGCCTGCCCACCTACACGGGCTCGAGCTACGGGCCCCCCCCGGCCCTCGGACCCCTCAGTGCCTCCACCAGCCACATCAACCGCCTGGGCACCGTGGCCCTGGACAAGCCGGGCTACCAGAACGGCCTCAGCGCCTCGGACAGCGGCCGGTCCTCCTCAGGCAAGAGCTCGTCCTCGTACCAGCGCCTCAGTCACCTGAGCGATGCTCCCGCACCCCTGCGCCCCTCGCCCTCCTCCGACGACCTCATTCAGGACCTGGAGGACCGGCTGTGGGAGAGAGAACAAGAAGTAAGTAAGGTGACAGAACTTTATATATGATTACGTCAACCGCCAGGACATTTGGACCATTATTTACTATTTATTTATTTTATTTTGCATACACCGTTAGATAATTGTTTGTTTGTTTGTTGATTTATTTTGCATACACCGTTAGATAATTGTTTGTTTGTTTGTTGATTTATTTTGCATACACCGTTAGATAATTGTTTGTTTATTTATTTATTTATTTTGCATACACCGTTAGATAATTGTTTGTTTGTTTATTTATTTATTTTGCATACACCGTTAAATAATTGTTTGTTTGTTTATTTATTTATTTTGCATACACCGTTAGATAATTGTTTGTTTGTTTATTTATTTTGCATACACCGTTAGATAATTGTTTGTTTGTTTATTTATTTTGCATACACCGTTAGATAATTGTTTGTTTGTTTATTTATTTTTCATACACCGTTAGATAATTGTTTGTTTGTTTGTTTATTTTGCATACACCATTAGATAATTGTTTGTTTGTTTATTTTGCATACACCGTTAGATGATTGTTTGTTTGTTTGTTTATTTATTTTGCATACACTGTTAGATAATTGTTTGTTTGTTTATTTTGCATACACCGTTAGATAATTGTTTGTTTGTTTGTTTATTTTGCATACACCGTTAGATAATTGTTTGTTTGTTTGTTTGTTTATTTTGCATACACCGTTAGATAATTGTTTGTTTGTTTGTTTGTTTATTTTGCATACACCGTTAGATAATTGTTTGTTTGTTTGTTTGTTTATTTTGCATACACCGTTAGATAATTGTTTGTTTGTTTGTTTATTTATTTTGCATACACCGTTAGATGATTGTTTGTTTGTTTGTTTATTTTGCATACACCATTAGATAATTGTTTGTTTGTTTATTTATTTTGCATACACCATTAGATAATTGTTTGTTTATTTTGCATACACCGTTAGATAATTGTTTGTTTGTTTGTTTATTTATTTTGCATACACCGTTAGATAATTGTTTGTTTGTTTGTTTATTTTGCATACACCATTAGATAATTGTTTGTTTGTTTATTTATTTTGCATACACCGTTAGATAATTGTTTGTTTGTTTGTTTGTTTATTTATTTTGCATACACCGTTAGATAATTGTTTGTTTGTTTATTTATTTTGCATACACCATTAGATAATTGTTTGTTTGTTTATTTTGCATACACGTTAGATAATTGTTTGTTTGTTTATTTATTTTGCATACACCGTTAGATAATTGTTTGTTTATTTATTTTGCATACACCGTTAGATAATTGTTTGTTTGTTTGTTTGTTTATTTTGCATACACCGTTAGATAATTGTTTGTTTGTTTATTTTTGCATACACCGTAGATCATTGTTTGTTTGTTTGTTTATTTATTTTGCATACACCGTTAGATAATTGTTTGTTTGTTTGTTTGTTTGTTTATTTTGCATACACCGTTAGATAATTGTTTGTTTGTTTGTTTGTTTATTTTGCATACACCGTTAGGTAATTGTGTGTTTGTTTGTTTATTTATTTTGCATACACCGTTAGATAACTGTTTGTGTGTTTATTTATTTATTTTGCATACACGTTAGATAATTGTTTGTTTGTTTGTTTATTTATTTTGCATACACCGTTAGATAATTGTTTGTTTGTTTATTTATTTTGCATACACCGTTAGATAATTGTTTGTTTGTTTGTTTGTTTATTTTGCATACACCGTTAGATAATTGTTTGTTTGTTTATTTATTTATTTTGCATACACATTAGATAAATGTTTGTTTTTTATTTATTTATTTTGCATACATTAAATAACTGTTTGTTTGTTTGTTTATTTATTTTGCATACACCGTTAGATAATTGTTTGTTTGTTTGTTTATTTATTTTGCATACACCGTTAGATAATTGTTTGTTTGTTTATTTATTTATTTTGCATACACCGTTAGATAATTGTTTGTTTGTTTGTTTATTTATTTTGCATACACCGTTAGATAATTGTTTGTTTGTTTATTTATTTTGCATACACCGTTAGATAATTGTTTGTTTGTTTGTTTATTTATTTTGCATACACGTTAGATAATTGTTTGTTTGTTTATTTGTTTATTTTGCATACACCGTTAGATAATTGTTTGTTTATTTATTTATTTTGCATACACCGTTAGATAATTGTTTGTTTGTTTGTTTATTTATTTTGCATACACCGTTAGATAATTGTTTGTTTGTTTGTTTATTTATTTTGCATACACCGTTAGATAATTGTTTGTTTGTTTATTTATTTTGCATACACCGTTAGATAATTGTTTGTTTGTTTGTTTGTTTGTTTATTTTGCATACACCGTTAGATAATTGTTTGTTTATTTATTTATTTTGCATACACCGTTAGATAATTGTTTGTTTGTTTGTTTGTTTGTTTATTTTGCATACACCGTTAGATAATTGTTTGTTTGTTTGTTTGTTTGTTTATTTTGCATACACCGTTAGATAATTGTTTGTTTGTTTGTTTGTTTATTTTGCATACACCGTTAGATAATTGTTTGTTTGTTTGTTTGTTTATTTATTTTGCATACACCGTTAGATAATTGTTTGTTTGTTTATTTATTTTGCATACACCGTTAGATAATTGTGTGTTTATTTATTTATTTTGCATACACCGTTAGATAATTGTTTGTTTGTTTATTTATTTTGCATACACCGTTAGATAATTGTTTGTTTATTTATTTATTTTGCATACACCGTTAGATAATTGTGTGTTTATTTATTTATTTTGCATACACCGTTAGATAATTGTGTGTTTATTTATTTATTTTGCATACACCGTTAGATAATTGTGTGTTTATTTATTTATTTTGCATACACCGTTAGATAATTGTTTGTTTATTTGTTTATTTTGCATACACCGTTAGATAATTGTGTGTTTATTTGTTTATTTTGCATACACCGTTAGATAATTGTGTGTTTATTTATTTATTTTGCATACACGTTAGATAATTGTTTGTTTATTTATTTATTTTGCATACACGTTAGATAATTGTGTGTTTATTTATTTATTTTGCATACACCGTTAGATAATTGTGTGTTTGTTTGTTTATTTTGCATACACCATTAGATAATTGTTTGTTTGTTTATTTATTTATTTTGCATACACCGTTAGATAATTGTTTGTTTATTTATTTATTTTGCATACACCGTTAGATAATTGTTTGTTTGTTTGTTTATTTATTTTGCATACACCGTTAGATAATTGTGTTTGTTTATTTATTTTGCATACACCGTTAGATAATTGTTTGTTTGTTTGTTTGTTTATTTTGCATACACCGTTAGATAATTGTTTGTTTGTTTGTTTATTTATTTTGCATACACCGTTAGATAATTAAATATATTTTAATTTAATTAATTTGTATACACCGTTGAATATTTAATTAATTAATTTATTAATTTATCAAATACATTTTTTTTCTTTAATTTTACAGGCACTATTGGATTTCTTTTAATTAATATTAATAAAGTGTCTTTAGTTTTGCACAGACTATTTAATTTTTTTGGATATTTTATTAATTAATATATATATATATATATATATATTTTTTTTTTTTTTTTTTATATTATTAATTTGAATATTATCATTTAGTTTATTTAGTTTTGCATAGACCATTGAATATCAGACCTGCTTCCAAAATAATGTGTGAAAGTGTTTTGATTGTTCCAAGAAGTATACGAATGCAGAAATGAATGCTCAGCTTTATATACTTCATGCTTTCCTGAACCAGATGTCTTATTATTCATGAAGCTAGAGTTGCACGTGTTGCATTATGAATCTGACACATGGCATTTGAGAATGCAACAGTGCCTGAAATCAAGACCGTGTTCTGGTGCGTTTCGGCCGCGCCACAGGTGATTCACATGCGCCGTAACCTGGACCAGAGCGAGGCGGCCATCGTGCAGGTGTTCGAGGAGAAGCAGCGCGTGTGGGAGCGCGAGATGGAGGATCTGCGGCAGAACTACGCCGGCCGGCTGCAGCAGGTGACCCGACGGGCCCAGCGCTCCCAGCAGGCCCTGCAGGCCCAGATCAGCCGTCTGCAGCAGGACAAGCGCAGGCTACAGGACGAGATGACGCTGCTGCTCGCTCAGAGAGAGGAGCTGGAGAAGAAGTGCTTGGACTTCAGGAAGGAGCAGGCCGACATCCTGCCCAGACTGGAGGAGACCAAGTGGGAGGTCAGTCACACCGGAGTTGCCTTTGCCCCGAAACAAGTGAAGTCACTGAATCATTCACTCAAGAGATTCGTTCAAAAACACTGATTCATCCAGTAATGAAACAAGTGAAGTCTTTATGAGTGAATCATTGAATCATTCACTCAAGAGATTTTTTCAAAAAACACTGATTCATCCAGTAATGAAACAAGTCTTTATGAGTGAGTCATTGAATCATTCACTCAAGAGATTCGTTCAAAAACACTGATTCATCCAGTAATGAAACAAGTGAAGTGTTTATGAGTGAGTCATTGAATCATTCACTCAAGAGATTCGTTCAAAAACACTGATTCATCCAGTAATGAAACAAGTGAAGTCTTTATGAGTGAGTCATTGAATCATTCACTCAAGAGATTTGTTCAAAAACACTGATTCATCCAGTAATGAAACAAGTGAAGTCTTTATGAGTGAGTCATTGAATCATTCACTCAAGAGATTTGTTCAAAAACACTGATTCATCCAGTAATGAAACAAGTGAAGTGTTTATGGTGAGTCATTGAATCATTCACTCAAGAGATTTGTTCAAAAAACACTGATTCATCCAGTAATGAAACAAGTGTTTATGAGTGAGTCATTGAATCATTCACTCAAGAGATTTGTTCAAAAACACTGATTCATCCAGTAATGAAACAAGTCTTTATGAGTGAGTCATTGAATCATTCACTCAAGAGATTTGTTCAAAAACACTGATTCATCCAGTAATGAAACAAGTGAAGTCTTTATGAGTGAGTTATTGAATCATTCACTCAAGAGATTTGTTCAAAAACACTGATTCATCCAGTAATGAAACAAGTGAAGTCTTTATGAGTGAGTCATTGAATCATTCACTCAAGAGATTTGTTCAAAAACACTGATTCATCCAGAAATGAAACAAGTGAAGTCTTTATGAGTGAGTCATTGAATCATTCACTCAAGAGATTTGTTCAAAAACACTGATTCATCCAGTAATGAAACAAGTGAAGTGTTTATGAGTGAGTCATTGAATCATTCACTCAAGAGATTCGTTCAAAAACACTGATTCATCCAGTAATGAAACAAGTGAAGTCTTTATGATTGAGTCATTGAATCATTCACTCAAGAGATTCGTTCTAAAACACTGATTCATCCAGTAATGTGTGTGTGCAGGTGTGTCAGAAGGTGGGCGAGATCTCTCTGCTGAAGCAGCAGCTGCGGGAGAGTCAGAACGAGGTGACGCAGCGCGCTGGAGAGATGGTGGCCCTCAGGGGTCAGCTGAAGGAGCTCAACGGCCAGCTGAGAGAGCGCGAGGAGGCCGAGATCAGCCTCAAAGAGTCCTTCTGCACCAAGACCCTGGAGCTGGAGCGCTGCGAGGCCGAACTGCAGACCATGCTGGCCGAGGTACCGCTGATGATGTGTTATGCCAGAGTCTGAACTGAATGTGACGTGAGAGGAAGACTGGACACTATAAAATAATATAAAGACAATCAGACACAGCAGTGTGAGCAGTTCAGTCTGATTCAGTACGGAATGACTCTTACGAAGTGATTCTTTTGAACGAGTCACTGAGGGGTCTGGACTCTCTCGACTGGATCAAACAATTAAAATGACTGATTACTGTCTTTTTATATGATCAAAATCATAATATTTATAGCATCTTGAATGTGTGACTATATATCAATATGTCTATTATTATGATAACTAAGTAAAATTAAACAGAATCAGATAAATTACTATTGTAACATGTTAGTGTATAATAAATTCAATAATAATATAATAAATGTATTAATATCACTAAATATTAGTATTACAATTTTACAGTTGTACTGTAAATTAAATTAGTTTTATTATATTATTTTTGTTAAATAGTTGATTTTCTTTATTTCGCATTTTGTTTAATATTTTTATTTAGTAATATTAAATTATTTGTGCAAACCTGGAGTTTTGTATCTATTGGTAATGAATATATAAATTAATTAATTATTATTTTATAGTCATATTGATATATCATCACACTTTTTTTTTTAATTGCAAAAGTAGAATTGTAATTTTACAGTTGTAATGTAAAATTAAATTATTATTATTCATTAACAATTATTTATTAATTAAATAAATAAATAAAATATTATAATATTTTTCTTAAATGCTCTGTTTTTTATTTTACCGGTTTATTTTTGTTTAATGTTTTTTATTAATAATAATAAAAATAATAATTAATTCATAGTCATATTGATATATATTCACAAAATTTGGAGTTTATTATTATTGTTATTATAGTTTTTTTCTTAAATACTTTTTTTTTCTTCATTTTACAAACTTATTTTTGTTTATTTAATGTTTTATTTTGTAGAAATAATACAAATAATATAAAAATAATAATTATTTTATAGTCATATTGATATCATCACAAAATTTGGACTTCATTATCTTTATTATAGTAGTTTTGTATATTATAGACTTATTTAATTACATTTTTTTATTTAATGTTATTTAATGTTTTTATTTAGTAGTAATAATAAAAATAATATAAAAATAATTATTTCATAGTCATATATCATCACAAAATTTGGAGTGTTTTAATTGCAAAAGTAGAATTGTAATTGTATAGTTGTAATGTAAAACAAAATTATTATTATAGTATTTTTATTAAATGCTCATTTTTATTTTTGTTTAATGTTTTTTTTAGTATTAATAACAATTATTATTTCATAGTCATATTGATATATATTCACAAAATTTGGAGTTTATTTTTATTATTATAGTATTTTTATTAAATACTATTTTTTTCATTTTACAGACTTATTTTTGTTTATTTAGTAGTAATAATAAAAATATTAAAAAAATTGATATATATTCTCTTATTTAATTTAATTTATTTATTTAATGTAATTTAATGTTTTTATTTAGTAGTAATAATATAAATAATATAAAAATAATTATTATTTAATAGTCATATTGATATATATTCACAAAATTTGGAGATTTTATTATAGTATTTTTCTGAAATACAATTTTTTTCCATTTTTGTTTATTTAATGTTTTTATTTAGTAGTAATAATAAAAACATTTTAAAGAAATATTGATATATATTCACAAAATTTGGAGTTTATTATCATTTTTATTATAGTACCTTTGTATATTATAGTATATTATAGACTTATTTTATTTAGTATTAATAGCAATTATTATTTCACAGTCATATTGATATATATTCATAAAATTTGGAGTTTATTATTATTATAGTATTTTTCTTAAATACATTTTTTTTTCATTTTACAGACTTATTTTTGTTTATTTAGTAGTAATAATAAAAATATTTAAAAAATAATAATATATAGTCACAAAATTTGGAGTTTATTATCATTTTTATTATTGTACTTTTGTATATTATAGTATTATTGTATATTATAGAATATTTTATTTAATGTTTTTATTTTAGTATTAATAACAATTATTATTTCATAGTCATATTGATATATCATCACAAGATACTTGCTTGCATTTTAAAGGTGCAGTAAGTGATTTCTGAACGGTGCTTGATGTGTGGTCTAAGCGTTTGACCTTTGCTGTGTCTGACCTCTGCAGGTCACAGTGCTGCGGGACAAGCTGAGCGCGTTTGAGACGGAGGTCGCGCGTCTGAAAAAGGCCCTCAGTGAACTCAGCAGCAGCTCCAGTCGTGCCGGCGAGCCCGGTCTGTCCGATATGGGTCCGCTGGTGGCGTCCCGCAGCCGAGAGCACCTTCTGTCCCCTCCGGAGACTCCCACATCCCTCCCGGCGCTCCCGGCCCCTGACCGGCTGCTCACGCTGCAGAGCGACGACTCCAAGGTCCAGTGGCAGGAGTCGGGAGACCTGCGGAGGCAGCTGGAGCGTCTGCAGGGAGAGCTGCGTCTGGAGCGGCAGCAGCGCGAGCGACAGGCGCTCACCTTCGCCCAGGAGCGCCAGACCTGGCAGGACGAGAAGGAGCGCGTGCTGAAGTACCAGGCCCAGCTGCAGCTCAGCTACGTGGAGATGCTGCAGAAGAACCAGGCGCTGGAGGAGCGCATGGACAAGCTGGGAGCGCAGGTGTCCACGCCGGCCCTGCCGGAGGCGCCCGTTTCCGTGTCCATATCGCTGACCTCTCCGACCCCTCCGGCGGAGGAGAAGAAGCTGCCGGAGCTGCACCAACTCGCTCCGCCGTGGCCCGTTCCGACCCGACTGGAGAGGATCGAGTCGACGGAGATCTGACTAAAACCCGTAAACCCCCGATTACAATAGCATTCAGTACAATCCAAAAACTAAACCGCTTCCGAGGACTGTCCAAGGATGCCCTGCTTGTGTTTGGGTTGAGAGCCTCATCAGCTGGTCGAGCGCTGGGCAGTGCAGATGAGCTGGCCGCAACTCAGCAGCCCAGAGGGAACGTAGCACTCAGGGGTTAAAGGGCGAGCCGGCGTGGTGTCAGGGTTCAGGCTGTTACAGATGTTATCAGCATCAAAACCGAGAGTTCAGAGTTCCTCTCCAGGTCTCCAACACACCGCTTTAGGACCAAATCGTAGTGCCAGTGTTGTTTAACGGACCGGAAGGCCAGAAACAGATGCGTTCAAACGTTTGGGGTCTCTAATACTCACCACAAGGCAAAAATACAGGAAAAAATTTGATATATTATTACAATTTAAAATAGCTGGGTATTTTGTGTCAAATATATTAAAGTGTAATTTATTTTGGCGATGCAAAGCTGAATTTTCAGCATCGTCAGTGTCACATGATCCTTCAGAAATCATTCTAATATGCTGATGTCGGGCGTAACGCATTACAACTCCAGATTACTTTTTTTAAAGTAACTAGTTTGTAACAACTTTCTTTGTTACACACGTAATAATAACTGTAACGTATGCATAATTACATACAGCTAACCCCCGATAGTAAGTACATATGTATAGCTACAGTGTAACAAAGACACCTTGAAAATAAAGTGTAACCGTT
Organism: Gobiocypris rarus; assembly: GCA_023029165.1. Lineage (NCBI taxonomy): Eukaryota > Metazoa > Chordata > Actinopteri > Cypriniformes > Gobionidae > Gobiocypris > Gobiocypris rarus. The sequence goes on from CM040916.1 coordinate 53,768,578, forward strand.
ACTTTTTCAATTAAGTTACGCAAGTTACTTTATTTTCCCGTTTATTGATTGACAGCTCTCTCGTCTCAATGTTGTGTGCAAACATGAGGGTTACTGTAGTTTCAGAATAAATTGTATTAAATGAAATTGATAAAATTTGTAAAACGCTAAATCGGAATACTATGCAAACCTCAAATAATTAAATATGTTAAATAAAACGAATATTTTCATGCTTTTAATCTCACTTTATTGAGCAATGTACTCGGTACTGACCCTCGATGATTCGGTTAAACCATAAGCCAAAATTACTTCTTTCTATTTTCCCTGTTATTCCTTTTTGAGCTGCGCCCTCTAGTGTATGGATTTGGATTTTTCCAGCTTAGGTGTGAAAGAGGTTTTACATTTGCACCCCCCCAAAAAAATTTGTTATAAAAAACCCAAACAAGCCCAGCCCAGGTGAGAAAAAGCACAGCAAAAGTAACGTAACGGATTACTTTTCTTAAAAAGTACTCAATTAGTTACTTTTTTAAGGGAGTAACGCAATATTGTAATCCATTACTTTTTAAAGTAACGTTCCTCAACACTGATACATTTCTGATTATCTGTTTTTATTTTCGTAGAAACCGTGATACTTCGTGCAGTTACTTTTGGTCAAGTTAATGAAATAAAGGCACAACATGTAAGATTTTAGGATTAAAATATCCAGAAGCCACTAGAGCAGTGTCATATATTGTTTTGGCTCATATGCATTATCCCAAATGTTTTCAAGAATGTTTAAATCCAGAGAAATCACTGATGTGTGTGTGTGTGTGTGTGTGTCTCCCATTAGTGACATCATCCCCGCGTGGTGTTATCGTGCAGTAACCATGGCAACACTAGCGGCGCTTTAATATCTGCTGTGTTTATGAGACACTGTTTGGATCATTGATGGACAGAAACTCATCATTGTTCTCCAGCTCAACACAGTTAGTCTGATTGTGTAAATCTGCTGTTCTTGATTTACATGTTTTACCGCCTGATATGATCTCGCTCACTGCAGTGTGAACAAGTGTCTCATAGTAGCATTATAACATCACTTTAACACACGCACATGTGTGTGATATGATAAACAGCGCTGCGTTACACACACACACACACACACATATGATCGGAAGAAGCGCTGACAGAATCAAAGCTCCGCCCACTCAAGCAGTCAAGACACGCCCCTGTTTTGAATAAGAGACGAAAAATTACATATTGTGCCTTTAAAGTGTTAATGTCTTTTTAAAAAATGGTTCTGACCCCAAACTTTTGAATGGGAGAGTAGCTAGATATAACGAACTAGCATGCCCAGAATGCACTGAGCGATGTGTTCTGGCACATGTTGGGAGTGCGGGACAGAGGAGAGCTCAACCCTCCTGCTCTATTGCCCAAAGCAGCGGCGGAGGACGTGTATTCATTTCAACTCAGAACGTACTGTATCACCTGAATGTTGTTTCTGCCCTTTTCTATGTTTCGAGCAATGTAGAGTAAAATAGAGCGAGAGACTGGATGTGTTAGTGCACTTGACTCCTGCTTTGAACTGAATGAGGTTTGGTTTATGAAGCTGCTAGACAGACGGACAGCGGCTGAGCCAAACTGTGGGTCAATCGGTCCCGATATATAGATTATATCTGACTTTACATTCTTCCAAAAAGAGCTTATATAATATGTGTCGATGTATACTTGCTGAAAGTATCATTTAGACTTTAAAGATGTAATATGCAGTAGATTGAAGTGATGATTTAAATGTTTTGAAGTGGGATATTTGAATGGGTCGCTCGTGTAGCGTGGCTAGAGTAACGCACACTATTTCTTGTGCAACAGAGCACACGTGTGCACACAGTATCGTTTCCCATGATGCAAAGTGCTTGACTTGACTCTGTATTTACAGTGTGAGGAATGAAGTGGACGTTTGGTGCGTTTAATTGGTAACACCTTAGTTAGTACCCTGATGAGCAATAAATTTGGTACAGTTAAAGGTACACTATGTAACTCTTGTTCAAAATTAACCAAATTGCATCATCAATCCTCCTTCAAGTATACATTTCTTTGTACTTTGTCCCTAGCAACCAAACAGAGTACCCTAGCAACCTTTCAGAAAGACCTTTATCTCTGCATCAGAACATCGTCTAGACGGGGTTGGCTCTTTTGATGCTAGCAGTGAATAGCTACATGCTAATAGTGACTAGCTAAGTACAATACAATTTTTAAAGTAACCATCAGTGACAACTATCAACCTCCTAGCAACACCCTAGCAACCACCCAGAATACCTTAGCAACACCATAGTATTCACCCAATAACACCCTAGCAACCACCTAGCAACGCCCTACCAATCACCCAGAACATCTTAGTAACTGCATGGCAAGACCCTAGCAACCACCTACTAATGTCCTATGACCCACTCTGAACACCTCAACAACCGCCTAGCAACCACCCAGGTTACCATAGCAACCACCTAGCAACACCATAGTAACCACCCATAACACACTAGCAACGCCCTACCAACCACCCAGGACACCTTAGCAACGGTATAACGGTATAACAAACATCCGAGCAATGCCCTATCAACCACCCAGAATATCTTAGCTACTGCCTAGCAACCACCCAGGATACCATAGCAACACCATAGCAACCACCCAGAATACCTTATCAGCTGCTTAGCAAACACCAAAACACCCTAGCAACCACCTAATAATGCACTAGGAACCACCCAGAATACCTTAGCAACCACCCAGGATACAATAGCAACCACATAGCAACGCCCTAGGAACCACCCAGAATACCTTAGCAACTTCCTAACAACCATCAGGATACCATAGCAACCACCCATAATACCCTAGCAACCACGTAGCAATGCCCTACCAACTACCCAGAACACCTTAGAAACCGCATAGCAACACCCCCACAACCACTCAGAACACCCTAACAATCGCCTAGAAACACCCTAGTAACCGAATGTCAAGTTTTGCCACTGCAAGCACCTCTCACATGTTCTTCAGGAAATGTACGTTCTATTCTTAAGGCTCATTTCATTATGGTTGTTGTGCAGGAATTTATTCTCAATGAAGTTGCGTGTCTATTAATGTGTAACGCTACAGTAGCTAGTCAGCGCGAGATCCTTTTTAATGAGCAGTATGATAACCATATTCATCCGCACAACCAGTGTTCTTCTGCAAAATGCATGCTTACATGGTGTACCTTCGAATCAATTCTGTGCAAAAATGGCAACTAAATGAGGAAAGAGAAGTTCATCACACTGGAAATGGAGTCAAGTCACGCGTGCTCTCTTGTGTACAGATTGCGTGCTCTTCCCAACATGGCCAGATAACTGACGGACTACAGGCTCTGACGAGGGGGAAAGTGCTTTGCTAGTGTAGTGGTAGCATTTTACAGAACTGCTTTTGTCTTTACAGTCTTTACAGTTTTTTGCAATCACTAGGACACATCCATCGAGACTTAGTTTGGTCACTTTTTCAGTCCTAACCTACTTTCAGATCGGTACAGCAATTCATTTCACATTCAAAATGCACTAAAACGACTTCATTCATGTTTTAAAACTACTTCATTTCATTAGCAAAGGTGCAGTGTGTAGTGTGTTCGCATCTTTTTGCACTGGCCTGTCGTTTATGTTCATATTCTCATAACATTGCACTGTTAGAATTCATACAAATGCTAACACCGTTTCATAAACTCGCAAACATCACATTTTTTAGTAACATTTGGCGCTTGTTTAATTTTAGGCCCTGCCGCCCTGAAGGTGTTCAGCTACAGCTCTATAGTATTTAATTTTTATATAGATTTGGAATATATTTAATATTGTATTACTGTAGAAATATATGGAAACTTGCTTCTGCCACTGAATAAAAAATAAAAAAGATAATTCTGACTTTATAACTCGTAATTCTGACTGTTTTCTCACAATTCAGACTTTTTTTTATCGCAATTCTGACTTTTTTACTCGTAATTCCGACTTTCTCACAATCATTTTGTTCTCGCAATTCTGACTTTTTTTCTCACAATTCCGACTTTTTTCTCGCAATTCTGACTTTTTTCTCACAATTCTGACTTTTTTATCGCAATTCCGACTTTCTCACAATTTTTTCCCTCACAATTCCGACTTTTTTCATACAATTCTTTTTTATCACAATTCTGACTTTTTTATCGCAATTCCGACTTTCTCACAATTTTTTCCCTCACAATTCCGACTTTTTTCATACAATTCCTTTTTATCGCAATTCTGACTTTTTTTCACAATTCTTTTTTTCTCACAATTCCGACTTTTTTCTCACCATTATTTTTCCTTACAATTCCGACTTTTTTCATACAATTCTTTTTTTATCGCAATTCCGACTTTTTTTCCTCGCAATTCTAACTTTTTCTCAGAATTGCTAGATATGAACATGCAATTGTGTCTAATAAAGTGAGAATTGCGATAACTTTATAACTTTAGAGACTTTTATAACTCACAGTTGCGAATTGTAAATCAAGCAATTTGCAATAACTTGCAATTTTGAGTATATCACGCAATTGCGAGTAAAAAAGTCCTCCTTTATACCTTTTAAATTTGTGGCGTAAACCAGCTTCCATAGAAATAGACTATAGCAAACTGCTGTCTTTGCACTATGTTAGGTTTTGAACTGAAGTTTAGCAGTTTTGAAATGTAAACATAGGTACATACTAGAGTTTTGTTGATGATTTTGTTTGAGCGAGAAAATGATTTATAGAATTTTGAAAGCCAAAGCAGTGATAAAGGATCCAGTTTAGCCCACGTGTGTGAAAAGTGTGAAAAAGTGACCTAGGTATTGAGAAATATGTCCTAGCTATTCTAGAAAAAAACTGTAAAAGCTATATAAATGATTCAATTGAACCAAATCGATGACTTGCGCCAGATATTTATTAAAAATAGCCACCTTTTTGCCATCATATCGCAGCAGTCACACACCAGATTCCCTCTTGTTTGCATATGAAACACGTCTGGTGTGTGTGCGTGCTGGAGTGACGCGAATCAGAGCAGAAACAAGCACAAACAAACATATTTCCCTCAACGCATCGCTGTAGAAATGCAATAGAAAGTGGAAATCGGAGTCCGTCTCTCCCAGTGTTTCCCCAAAGCTCGTGCCTCTTTCTCTCTCTCGTCACTAGAGATAATCATGCCAGACCCGCTCCGCTTTAGGAGACGCACACCTCTGCTGTCTTCGGCCACATTTGCTGCTATGTGCTTCTGTTGTGTCCTGCTGTGTTCTTGGTAGAGACAGAGACAGTCCACTGCATGTAAATATCACTGTTCCTTATGTGTACAGAACTATTCTATCCAAATATACCGAGCTAATGCGTGTGAATACTTTTGTGAAGTAATGAGACTGACATGTCAGCTTTTATTTTTCAAAACTATTAATATAGGAATATAATATACATATATGAATCTTAAAAACTTCGATCGACTATATTACAGTAAAGTCATACATCCGACGTCTGTTCCCTCTCTCAGTTCTTGAGACGGATGAGTGCCAGGTTTTTGTAAACATTTCATTTCTTTTTCTTTTTTTTCTCTCTCTCTACAGAATTTGCTCGGAAAAGCATATCTTAGCAAATATTAATTTAAATAATAAAGATGTGAATAAGAAAAACGTAACGTGTCTCTTCATGACTTCCTTTAGAATGTACATTTTAAAATACTAAAGTACAAATGAACATGCTCATCTAAATCTGGTCATTATAAAGATTTACCATGGTAAGTTTCTGCCAAAATGGGTTGTGGTACAATCATTGTTAATTCTGTAAAATTGTCTTAAATTAATAAATTCATTAATATATTAATATAAATTAAAATATATCTATGTGTGTGTGTGTGTGTGTGTATATATATACACACACAATTAATAAATAAATAAAAATAACTATATATATAAAATGGGATTGGACAATTATTGTTAACTCTAAAATTGTCTTAAATTAATAAATTAATGTATTAATATAAATTAAAAAATATAACTGTGTATATATAAACACACAAATAATAAATAAATTAAAATAACTATATAAAAATGGGTTATTCAATTATTGTTAATACTGTAAAATGTTCTTAAATTAATAAATAAATGTATATAAATAAAAATAAATACAATTATATATATATATATATATATATATATATATATATATATATATATATATATATACAATTTTATTTATTTTTATTTAATTAATGTATTAATATAAATTAAAATATAGCCTATAACTATGTGTGTGTACATAATATATATATATATATATATATATATATATATATATATATATATATATATATATATATATATATATATATATATATATATATATATAATGTGTTGTTTTACAATTATTGTTAATACTGCAAAATTGTCTTAAATTAATAAATTAATTATTGTATTAATATAAAATAAAATATATAACAATGTATATATATATATGTATATATATATATATATATATATATATATATATATAATGTATATATATATATATATATATATATATATATATATATATATATATATATATATATATATATAATCAGTTGATAAATACATTAAAATAACCATATATATATATATATATATATATATATATATATATATATATATATATATATATATATATATATATATATATATATATATATATATGTATATGTATTTTGTGTGTGTATATATATATATATATAATCAGTTGATAAATACATTAAAATAACCATATATCTATATATATATATATATATATATATATATATATATATATATATATATACGTGTATATTACAATTTCTATTAATATATATAATATACTGTCTAAAACTGTCTTAAATTAATATATTAATAAAAATTGTAATATACATAGATATAATGGGGTGTTTTTCGCCTACTATTTATTAGGGAAGTATGCGATTTTCTGGTTTTCAATTTAGTCTCCTACGAGCCTCCGTAGCGCGCATGACATCTGCCTTTCCCACTACACAACACTACACATGCTGTCAGTGGGATTCAGCGCACGAGTGTGTGTGTGTGTGATGTATGTTTATGAGATAAATACTCGATCTGAAGAGCACACGCGCTAAAGGTTCATCTCTCATCATCCCGCGCTCGGTCAGTGTGTTATTAACATCACAGGTGAGTGTGTGTGTGTGTGAGAGCGTGTGTGTGTGTGTGTGACGGAGTTCCGCTGCTGGCGAGGACGCGCAGTAGTTTAGGATTGACTAAAGACGTTTCGCCACACGGAAATGAGGTTTTAGTTATCTCACTTTTATATTTGTTTACTTTTTAAACCTTTTTAAAAATGCGGATCATAAAAAGCCTGTGAATTTCAGTTGTAACAACTGGATTCATGCCGAACGAAACGAAGTAGAAAATCTGTTGTTACTGTTTTTTCATGGTATGTTTATGGTGTAATTCAGCTTACAGAACATTATAACTAATATTATAGGAGTAACGCTAGTTTGTTCCAAAATGAAAAATCGGTGAGAAAAAAAAGTCTTGGTTGATCTTTAATTGATAGTAAATGCTACCAAACTCAAAAGTGACCAAAATATATTTTTCTTATTTTTTTAAGACTTAAAATCTCAACAACAACAAAAAAATAAAATAAATAACAATAATGATTTCCTATTTTTCATGGAATATTGCAGTGTTTATTATAAATGATTGATCCTTGTACTTAATATTTTTTTATTAAATGCGACTAATATAATCAGAGTATACAGTAATGGCCAAAAATGATGGGCGATATGTGTTTTAATGACCTTAAGTTCGATTAAACTGTCAAAATATGAGGAAAATATTTTGTATATTAAATGAGGGCAAGACAAAACTTGGTTAAGATATTTACCCAACTAACATTTTTTGTTTCCCAGAACACTTTAACGATCCCCTAACGTTATTTAAAATTTAAAATAACCCGAGCACATGATTAAACACATCTACGATTAGACTAAATGATATAAAATGTGTCCACTAATATGTTAGATTTACTAGCCTATGTTTCACGGGATACCCAGTTTTTAAATTTTGACTTCAACAATATGGTTTTTAACATATGAAATGAATTCACACATTTAAAAATGAATAATAAATTATATGACCTAAAGTAGGATATAATCATGTATTTCTTACCTCTGTTTAGCGGGACATGCTTCTTTTGGTCCGTAAAAAAAAACATACTCGATTAACATAATTTTCTCTTCAAATAGGTGTCAAATCTATCCGAAATCGTATTTACTTTCACATATTAATTATGAGTATTTATTCAATAAATAGCTCGATAAACAAGTTAGTTAGTTAGTCAGTCAGCCGGTAAAACGAAATGACCGTTAATTTTTGAATTACGTGATTGCGCGGGGTTTTCTGTGGAAGAGAATGCGCGCGTGTTGGGGAAAAAGAGCGCGTGAAGAATCAGAGGCACGCAGTTAGTAAAGATAGAAATAAAACAGTGCTTTTCACACTTTGCTTAACCCTGGCTTAATATTTTAGCTATTAAATTGGATTTATCTGATTTTGATTAATCTCATTTCTACATAAATGCTGTATTAATTTCAGAACTCTGTATAGGTCATTGCACCAAAAATATAAAATTGGAAGGTTATTTTACATGTTATTAAATAACCACCAGGGAATGTTCTGTATAAGTTCTTTTTAAGGTATTAAAAAATAACCTCCCTGCAACATTCTGGGAATGTTATTTTATGTTTGCAAAAAATAAAAATAAAAAGAACGTTTACAGAATGTACGTGGTTCTCAAAAAATAACCAAACAAGGAAACAAATACTAAGGTTAGGGGAACGTTCTGTGTTCGCTAGGTGTCTGATGAAATTATTTGGCAATCTATCATTCATTCTTTAAATTTCAAACATGTATAATATTCTTTTCAAGTAGTACAAATTTCACACACTGTCTTATCTTCAACTTGAAAACCTAAATCTCTTGTATGATCTTTTCCAGTGTCTGTTGATGTCTGCAACGGTGCTGTTTCATCGCTTGGCAAAGCGCCGTCTTTATGCCCACGTACAGCGCGTCTCCATCTTTAGAGCCCAACATTTGTCGTCAAATGTGGAAAATGGAGAGCAAAAGAGAGAAGACGAAACGGAAAGCACACTGGTGTACAAGCCCTCGGCTTATTACCAGACACCGACGGCACGTTCTTCTACCGCTGGCTGCTTAGAAACTGAAGATTTGTCCTGTAGTTTACCCTTAAACGCAACTTTTCACCAACAGCGTAACCCATACCGTATTAGCTCCTCACGACGGCTCTCCAGCTCCCAGAATACGATGTTAAACATAGACTACAGTAAAGCTGAATCAAACCAAGAAAGTGTAATCAGTGACCCACGAGCCTTTCAGAGATGCCGGTCTGAATATCGCAACATGGCCCATGACGTCTCCCAACGCTCGTCTACTTTAGACCTCAACGAAGCCTCGTTAGTCCTTGAAAAAGTCACGGTCCTAAAAAGCAACATGGGACCTTCAGACGCAACTAGTTTCTTGTGTAAACTCAGCCAAATTCCTCACGAACAGATTGCAGTTGTGAGGAGAGACACACGGTTCAATGCACTTCTGCGGTACAGCGCAGAAATCCTGCAAAACTTCACGCTGGCGCAGTTATTAGATGCGCTGAGGTCATTTGTGAACTTGGGCTTGCCTCAATCCCATAGCATACTGGGATTGTTAGAAACGGAGTTCTGCCGGCGAGCAAGTGAAATGGAGCTTCACCAGTTGCTCCTCACCGCTGACTTGTGGAGATGCCTCGGTCGGATTGTTCCTCGCTACCTCGAGAGACTCTTGGACAACGTGAGTCGAAACTTCAACGAGCTGGGTCTTCCAGAGCTGGTTCAACTCTTGTACATTATTGGAGAAGGAAGGAGATGTCCGAATACCCTCGTTCAACCTGTTGAGTCGCTACTCATGCGCCATTTGAACCAGTTGAAGCCTGAAGAACTGAGTGCCATTTGCTTAGGCCTCTTCAAATCGCAGATCGCCTTGTCTGAGAGGGCGACACGCCGGCTTGTGGACAGGGCGCTTGCGGTAGTCAGTGATATGAGTGATTTCGGGATCGCTAATGTGATGAAGCTTATGCGATTTAGCTACCTAGACCATCTTCCGTGGTTGGAGGCCATGGGATTGGAGGTGCCTCGGCGGGCCCCGCGGATGGAGGTTCAAGGTCTCATGCACGTGGTCTTGGCTTGCTCCGCTCTGCACTACCGGGATGATCGCATTCTCCTGGCTGTAGCCGAACAACTCCCCAAAGTGGTCAGCCGGTGCAGGAGTAAAGATACTGCGAAAATGCTTTGGGCCTTTGGAACGTTAGGAGTTCTTCCCAAACAGTGTCCCAAACTCTATCCCTGTCTCACCGCTATCTTGCGAGAGCGTCAGCTTGAGTTCCAGCGATTCCCTGAACATCTGCTGACAGGTCTGCTCGGACTAGCCTTTGCTGGTCTATTCCCCCAAGACTTGCTCAGTCTGGCTTTAAGTGAAGAGTTTGTCAACAGGGCTTGCAATTCCAAAGAGCTTGAGTTGAAGAAAGACTTATTCACTTTGGATGGAACTGTTGGCATGGAGTTACCCGAGTCGACGATCCCAAGACTTAGTCCCGCAATGAGGGAAGAAGTGACCCAACAACTCTGGGATTTTGCTCAATCCGATATCTGCAAGAAGCCTGAGATGCTTGAGGCTGAAGCTGTGTTGCAGAAACTTCTAGGTGGAGAGATGTTTGTACGCAAACACATGATACTTCCGCATTTGCGCTCTATTGACCTAGAAGTGCACTTAGACCAAAACGACAAACCTGTTCCTGTGTCTTCCGGACCTTGTCGGCAAAATCTCACGCCTCAAAACTGGGAACAAACACTCTCTGGAGTAGCCATAACTGATGACCTACTAGCTCAACTAACTAATTCCCAGAAGATTCCAGTTCAGCCGTCCAACAAGTTCCTCCAAAAACCAGCGACTCACAGAGTAGAACCAGTCCATGTGAGAGAAAGTATTTTCAGTGTTGGAGTCGACTTGACGGACAATCTTCTAATAGCGTTGACCAAATCCGGGAAGCGCTTATCTCTTCCGGATGATTCTAAACCATCTATTCAGAGACTTGCTGTTCAAGTGACAAATAGGAATCAGTATTGCTACAGGACGGAGCAGCTGCTTGGATTGCATGCCCTGAAGCGGAGGCAACTCGCGCTGGCCGGATACAGAGTCGTAGAGTTGCCTCACTGGGAATGGTTTCCCTTGCTGCGACGCTCACATGCCGAGAAACTTGCCTATCTTCACTGCAAGATATTCAGCTGTACGGACTCCGAAAAATAGACTTATTGAATTTAGCTACATGTATAAACTACCAGGTCTTACTCCACCTATGCCTGATGTTTCTGCACTGAAGAGTTCTGATGAAGTCATCGTGTAAATGACTGTATTGTTGCACATCTTCCAATAAATAAGTTGTGCTCTGCAGTTTTTTATCAATTTCTTCTCTGTATATGATTGCTTTGTTCTGCTTCATTCTTTGTTTTTGACATTGCTTAGATTAAAGGGCTAGTTTAGCCAAACATGAAAATTCTGTCATTTATAACTCACCTTCATGTTGTTCCAAAAACACGTTAGACTTTCTTCCTCATAATTAGGTTCGTTACAATGTGTTTGAGCTTCGGCGAGAGCCAATGAGGTTCATTCTCGTGTTACGCATCCCGTTTGAGCTTCGGCGAGAGCCAATGAGGTTCATTCTCGTGTTACGCATCACGTTTGCGCTTCTGCGAGAGCCAATGAGGTTCATTCTCGTGTTACGCATCACGTTTGCGCTTCGGCGAGAGCCAATGAGGTTCATTCTCGTGTTACGCATCCCGTTTGAGCTTCGCCGAGAGCCAATGAGGTTCATTCTCGTGTTACGCATCACGCTTATGCGCTTCTGCGAGCCAATGAGGTTCATTCTCGTGTTACGCATCACGTTTGCGCTTCGGCGAGAGCCAATGAGGTTCATTCTCGTGTTACGCATCACGTTTGCGCTCGCGAGCCAATGAGGTTCATTCTCGTGTTACGCATCCCGTTTGAGCTTCGCGAGCCAATGAGGTTCATTCTCGTGTTACGCATCACGCTTGCGCTTGGCGAGCCAATGAGGTTCATTCTCGTGTTACGCATCACGTTTGAGCTTCGGCGAGAGCCAGTGAGGTTCATTCTCGTGTTACGCATCACGTTTGAGCTTTGGCGAGAGCCCGTGAGGTTCATTCTCGTGTTACGCATCACGTTTGAGCTTCGGTGAGAGCCCATGAGGTTCATTCTCGTGTTACGCAACACGTTTGAGCTTCGGCGAGAGCCAATGAGGTTCATTCTCGTGTTACGCAACACGTTTGAGCTTCGGCGAGAGCCAATGAGGTTCATTCTCGTGTTACTCAGCACGTTTGAGTTTCGGCGAGAGCCAATGAGGTTCATTCTCGTGTTACTCAGCACGCTTGAGCTTGGTGAGAGCCCATGAGGTTCATTCTCGTTACGCATCACGTTGGAGCTTCAGCGAGCCCATGAGGTTCATTCTCGTGTTACGCATCACGCTTGAGCTTGGCGAGCCCATGAGGTTCATTCTCGTGTTACGCAACACGTTTGAGCTTCGGCGAGAGCCAATGAGGTTCATTCTCGTGTTACTCAGCACGTTTGAGTTTCGGCGAGAGCCAATGAGGTTCATTCTCGTGTTACGCATCACGTTTGAGCTTCGGTGAGAGCCAATGAGGTTCATTCTCGTGTTACGCATCACGTTTGAGCTTCGGCGAGAGCCAATGAGGTTCATTCTCATGTTACACATCCAAAGATGAACGAAAATCGTACAGTTTTTTTGAATGACATGAGGGTGAGTAATTAAAGGTACACTATGCAACTTTTCCGTCCACTAAACAAAGGCGTAGTTTGATGACGTTTAATGAAGTTTGAGCGCAGAATCTTGGGACATGTGGTCTTCACCTCACAGCCGGTGGAAAAGAGTCGGGATAGGACTCGGGCAGAGATCATGTTCATGGATGTGGTTATTAACGTTACTGTAGTGAAGCAGAGCAGGGGCGAGTGCTGTGGAGCTGAGCGAGGCCGCCGGAGCGATTGCAACACAAAACACACGGCGCGCGAGCAACGGGACTTTTATTATGACGGGACACAGTTGCTAGTGTAATCTCCGCTTTTCCGGTCATGTTAACGCAGCTCTGTTTATCATATTAGATACATTTAAGTGTATTTAAAAGGATGTTATGATGTTACTCTGTGTGTTCGCTCGGCGGCTGCTGTGACACTTGTTCACACTCCAGTGAGAGTAAAGCTTTTCTGCTAAATGAAACAGTAAACGAGGGTAACGCAGATATGATGTCACTGACAGGCCACGCCCTCCCGGTTCATTGGTAAAAATAGCGATTTTCTCACAATTTACAAATAGTTGGAAACATTTGGGATATTGTAAGAACTCAACAAAATATATAACACTGGCCTGGTGGTTTCTGGATATTTGACTGCAAAAATCCATTTTTGGATGAACTGGCCCTTTAAATGACACAATTCAGACATGACTTTCCTCGGTTGAAAATGAATTGACTGAACCCTCTATATATTCAAATCAAGTATACTAGCATAACTTTATCACTCCAACTTTAATTTGTTTTAAAATTCTTGAGAAATGTTATGTTACTAAGACTTTGTTACAAGCGTATCATTATTGTGACCTTGAACGAGACACTTTTCCTCATGAAAATATTTCATTGTTTTTAAAAAAAAAAAACCCCAGATAGATAATATTTTACAAGACACCGAGGGTTGAAAATCAGAATAACATCCAATGGAAAGACAGTATGATTACGTCACCTGTAAATGTAGAATCAATCTAGAAATGTTAAATGGCCAAAAATATGTTTAATATCATACAAGAGTAATTTGGATCGAAACAAACTGCAAAACATTGCCAGGTTGTTCCATATCATTGCATCAGTACATGACAGAAAATCATTTGTTGTTTGATAAGTCACCAATCCACAGAAATATGATTGAGAATGTGACATATATTTACACCACACCCATCAGATTGACCCTCAATGGTGTATTCACAGGTTAATCGGTTACATAAGTGTTTGATAAACGCTCAAACATGTTTGTATGACACTGTAGGTGTACAACAGTTTCTTTTATTAATAATAATAATAATAATAAAAGCAAACTTTCATTTTGAAGGTACGCAACCATGCAACAAGAAAGATGCTTTTATACACACTTTTCCTCGATTCAGAATGAATATATTCTTAGCACAAATGCTTATTTACAGAACTCATGCCAGTGGGTCTGTGTTTGTAAAATGGTGAGTTTCTGGTTCAAATGCGACCCTCCTCCATCCAGAAGCTGCACACGCTGATTGACACTCCCGCGAGCCAATGAAATCGCTGCAGTGCGCCTCGTGTCGTGACGTCGCCGCCACCAGTACGTGTGCAAATCAGCAGCAGCCAGCGTGCACCGCTCAGCCAATGCGCGCCTTCCAACGAGATGCTCTCCGGCCAATGGCGAGGCTCCACGACGGGGAAGCGGTGACGGCTTATATACAGGCGAGCGCAGCGCAGTGAGTTACAGTTGAGACCGACAGGAAACACGAGAAACCCGAGGAAAGACACGACAAACGCGCATTCACGCCCTTGAGATTTACTGCTTTACACCGCTTTATCAGGTGAGGGTTACATCTGTTTATATCAGCACACAGAACCGCTGTAAAGATCGCACTACGCCATGTTTAACCGGCGAAGCAAGAGCAACCGCGTCATCTGAAATGGGCTTTTATTATGTAAATGTGTCTTTTTATGCTTATGTATATTAATATTTGGAGTAATATGAGTATTTAATGCAGCGTGAGGGTGAGTTACTCTGACTAGTACAATAATATGGTCATTTGGTGATTGTTTGAATGTAGAAATGTCATAAGAGTCTGAAATTAGGATGTATAGATCATCTAAAACTGATATATAATCTCTCTATTGATGTATGGTCTGTTAGAAAAGGAAGATATTGTGGAATCTGAGAGTGCAAAAACATCTAAATATTGAGGAAATCTCCTTTTTAAAGTTGTGTAAATGACGTCCTTAGCCATCCATATTACTACTTATGATCTATTTACAGTAGGACATTTACTAAATATCCTCATGGAATATGATCTTAATATCCTGATGATGTATGGCATCCTGGTTAAATGTCCTAATGTGGTTGCGTGATGACCCCAGCGGTGAGTGGCTGGAGCTGATGCTGAACCTGACCTTTGACACTGGTTTGTGCTGGTCTTCACAGACACTGGTGAAGGTTTGACCCCTGATCTACGGCAGCATGCGAGTCCTTTGCCTGTTTCTGCTGGTGGCCGGGAGTGTGTGTGCGGACGAGGATGATAAGAAGGAGAGTTTTGGGACCGTGGTGGGAATAGACCTCGGGACCACCTACTCATGGTGAGGAGTGTGCAGAGCCAGTCACATTAAACACAAGACAAAAAAAACACACACACGTATGTATGTGTATATATATATATATGTGTGTGTATATATACATACATACATATGTGTGTGTGTTTTTATGTAGATAATATTTGTTTCTTAAAGAAATAACATTTTCCATAATTTATACATTATACATTTATTTTGTGTACGTTTTAGTTTTTTCTCAAAGAAATATAAAATGTTCAATTTGTATACTTTTTTTAACAAACAATGTATAATAAAAATAAAAATATATTTTAAAATTTTATAATACTTTTTTGATAATTTTATTACAATTCTATAATTTATATAAATATAAAATTTATAATGATAATATATTTAATAAAAATATACATATATTATATTTAGTAAATTTTTATTATATATTATATCTTTATTATATATCTCTCTCTATATCTCTCTCTCTCTCTCTATACATATACATATATACATAGAGAAATATATATCTCAAACCAAAACACTTATTTTATTAAAACATTTATTAGCTTAAATATTGATTTTTATTTGACCACACACTCACTCACACAGATGCTCACACACTCACACAGATGCTCACACACTCACACAGATGCTCACACACACACACACAGATGCTCACACACACACACAGATGCTCACACACACACACACAGATGCTCACACACACACACACAGATGCTCACACACACACAGATGCTCGCACACACACACACAGATGCTCGCTCACACACACACTCGCTCACACACTCTCACACTCGCTCACACACACGCTCACACTCGCTCACACACTCTCACACTCGCTCACACACTCTCACACTCGCTCACACACTCTCACACTCGCTCACACACTCTCACACTCGCTCACACACTCACACTGCCACACACTCTCACACTCGCTCACACACACGCTCACACTCGCTCACACACACGCTCACACTCACACACTCTCACTCACACAGATGCTCACTCACTCACTCACTCACACACTCACTCGCTCACACACTCACTCGCTCACACACACGCTCACTCACTCACACACTCTCACACTCACTCACACACTCGCTCACACTCACTCACACAGACACTCTCACACTCACACTCACACACTCACTCACGCAATTACAGGCTCTAGGCCCAACAACAAGACCTACATTATAAAGAAAAGTAAGGAGGAGAAAAACCATGTGTATATACATGTACCCGCAAGCGTCCCCATGCATGCTCCGCTGTATAATCGCCTCATGTGTGTTTCCTCAGTGTTGGCGTGTTCAAGAACGGCCGTGTTGAGATCATCGCCAACGACCAGGGAAACCGCATCACTCCGTCATACGTGGCCTTCACCACCGAAGGCGAGCGGCTCATCGGAGACGCGGCCAAGAACCAGCTGACCTCCAACCCGGAGAACACCGTCTTCGACGCCAAGCGGATGATCGGCCGCACCTGGGGAGACTCCTCCGTGCAGCAGGACATCAAGTACTTCCCCTTTAAGGTATGCCCGTCTGCCACCCGCCTGCGCCAGCGCCCCTTCATCCTCATGCTGAACTCCTGCTGCTCTCTTCCAGGTCATCGAGAAGAAGAACAAGCCTCACATCCAGCTGGACATCGGGTCGGGCCAGATGAAGACGTTTGCCCCTGAGGAGATCTCCGCCATGGTTCTGACCAAGATGAAGGAGACCGCAGAGGCGTACCTGGGAAAGAAGGTAAGGCTTGATTCCAGCGCTCGCCCGCGCCGCAGTGAGACCGCACATCTGACCCGGTTCTGCTCTTCCTAAAGGTCACGCACGCTGTGGTCACCGTTCCCGCTTACTTTAATGATGCCCAGCGCCAGGCCACCAAAGACGCCGGAACCATCGCCGGCCTGAACGTCATGAGGATCATCAACGAGCCGTAAGAGCCCAAACGTTGCTCTCTGATTCATGTTTTTTACCCAGATATTGCATCATAATCATATGAAAATATAGAAGTTGTGCAGCACAACTAGACATATACGGTATCGTTTTAAAGATTAGAACCTCAGCTTTCTTGGTAACCCAATCACTTTTGTATTTGTTACACAGAAGATAAAATCTTAATTCAATTCAACCTCCCCCTCCTTGAGAGAATCCTATGAATAATATAAAATGTCATATTTATAAAACAAACGCTTTAAAAATGGACTAGTCATATATCAAATGAAAGCTCTCATCCTCAGGGATATTTATTTCACCGATCCAACACTTTATAGTAATGTTATTATCAAAAGAATCACACAGATGGAAATGACTCCTTTGAACAAGCGAACACGAGTCATATTGCAGTTCGGATCACTCGTTGTGGAGCGAATCGCCTCAAACGCTGGATCGGCTCGTTCCTTAGGTTGTTTTCTTCAAAATTTTTCAATTTGTAGTTTATTTCTATATAGTTTATTCATTTTTACTTAAGTACTAAATTACTGAAACTAAAATGTATGAACTAAATGGAAGTATTAAACTGAAACCATATAAAATATGAATAAAACTAAATGGAAATATTAAAAATATACTAATTTCAGTTAATTTGTTTAACATTTCTATTTAATTTGTATTCATTTACTTAAGTACTAAATTACTGAAACTAAAATATAAATGTATAAACTAAATATAATAAACAATGGAAAAAAACAAAACAAAATAGACTTGTTAAACTAAAAATGAAATTATAAGTCTATTTTTCCTTTTTTTTTTATTTGGTTTAACATTATTTTTTACTTAAGTAATAACTTGCTTAAAATGAAATGGAAATATTACAACTAAAAGAGGATTAAAAATATATAGACTTAAGTTTTATTTTTAATTTTTTTTAATATTTCTAGTTGTAGTTTATTTCTATATAGTTTATTCATTTTTACTGAAGTACTAAATTACTGAAACTAAAATGAATGAACTAAATGGAAAATTACACTAAAAGAAAATATGAATAAAGCTAAATGGAAATATAAAAAATATACTTCAGTTATTTAATTTGTTTAACATTTCTATTTAATTTGTATTAATTTGCTTAAGTACTAAATTACTTAAGAAATGTATAAACTAAATAGAAATATTAAACTAAAAGGAAGTTATAAACAAAACATTTGTTTTTTTTTTTTACATTCATTTTCACTTGAGTACTAAATAACTAAGCAATATAAAAAGGACATTAAAAATAAAATTAAATAGAAATATTAAACAAAAAGCTGAGTATCTCCGCGCTCTATAGACCTGTCAATCATGCTTCTAGACCAATCAGAGCCTCCCTTTACAAAGGTGAGGAGGCGGGGCCTTTTCGGTTCCCCACAGGCAGGTTTAAATCAATGGAGATGTTATTAGTTTGAACTTTTTGAAGAAATGCCCAGCTCTCTCGAACCTCATGACGTGCAGCAGAGCTGATGTGTGTTTGACTGTAACCGTGACAGAACCGCGGCCGCCATCGCTTACGGCCTGGATAAGAAGGACGGTGAGAAGAACATCCTGGTGTTCGACCTGGGCGGGGGGACCTTCGACGTGTCCCTGCTGACCATCGACAACGGCGTGTTCGAGGTGGTGGCCACCAACGGAGACACTCACCTGGGCGGGGAGGACTTCGACCAGCGCGTCATGGAGCACTTCATCAAGCTCTACAAGAAGAAGACGGGCAAGGACGTGCGCAAGGACAACCGGGCCGTGCAGAAGCTGCGGCGCGAGGTGGAGAAGGCCAAGCGAGCGCTGTCCGCCCAGCACCAGGCCCGCATCGAGATCGAGTCCTTCTTCGAGGGCGAGGACTTCTCCGAAACGCTGACCCGCGCCAAGTTTGAGGAGCTCAATATGGTGAGCGCACCCAACCCTCATGCAGCGCATCACTTCCTGCTCTTTTAGTCTACTCGTTTTGACTTAAGTGCTAAACTAGGAAGATACAAATACATTAGTTTAATATTTCTATTTAAAAGGAAATTAACAATAAAACTGAAACAAAATATGTAATCTTAGAAATAAACTGAAACTAGCAGAAGTTCTCGTCTATTTAGTTTTTATTCATTTTTATTTAAGTTCTAAATGAGACTAAAATAAAAACTCAATATTAAACTAAGAGGAAAACAAAAATTAATAAACTAAATGGGAATATTAAAACCGAAAGAGAAACTAATAAGTCTACTTAATTTTCTTTCGGTTTTGATGTTCCCATTTAGTTTATTAATTTTTGTTTTCCTTTTAGTTTAATATTTATATTTAGTTTTTATTTTACTCCCATTTAATACTTAAGTAAAAATGATTAGAAACGTTAAACTAAAAAGGAAATTAGAAGTTTATTTCCTTTTATTTTTTATTTCCATTGTTTATTCTATTTAGTTTATGCATTTGTTTCAGTAATTTAGTACTTAATTAACAATGAATGAAATAGAAATGAGAATTATTTAGACTTATTATTAGTTTCTCCTTTCTATTTAGTTCACTCATTGTTAATTAAGTACTAAATTACTGAAACAAATGTATAAACTAAATAGAATAAACAATGGAAATTTTTTTTTTAAATTTCCACCCTTTTTAGTTTAACGTTTCTAATTTTTATTCATTTTTACTTAAGTAATAACTAAAGTTCTTTATATAATTCTCTTTTATTTGTAATTTCTTATTTTATTTTTAATTTCTATTTAGTTGTAGTTTAATATTTCTATATAGTTAATTATTTTTTACTTAACTACTAAATTACTGAAACCAATATAAATTAATAAAACTAAATGAAAAATATAGACATGTTATATTTCATTTGTTTAACATTTCTATTCGTTTACTTAAGTACTAAGTTACTTAAAGAAATGAACTAAATAGAAATATTAAACTAAAAGGAACATAATAATTATAAACTAAATGGAAATATTAAAACTTAAAGATTTTTAAAACTATACTTCACTTTTTTTAATTTAATTTCGATTTAGTTTATTAATTTTATAAGTGACAATGAAATGTATAAACTAAATAGAAATATTAAACTAAATGGAAGATAAACAATGGAAATGTATAAAAAACTGAAAGGAAAGTAAAAATGTTTAACTGGAAATTAACTTATTAGACTTATTATATTTCAGCTTTATTTAATTTCCCTTTTCGTTTAACATTTCTATAGTATTTTTACTCATGTACTACTTTACTGAAGTGACAATAAAATAGAAATATTAACCTTTTTTTATTTCCTTTGATTAACATTTCTATTTAATTACTCATTTTTACTTAAATACTAAAATGAAGATTAAAAATGAATAAACTTACAAAAATGAATATTTGTAAGTTCTCTAGTTTATAGCACATGACCGTGTTCAGCTGTGGATAAATGAGTAACGCTGCGTGTGTTCCCGGGCAGGATCTGTTCCGCTCCACCATGAAACCAGTGCAGAAGGTTCTGGAGGATTCGGACCTGAAGAAGCCGGACATCGATGAGATCGTGCTGGTGGGCGGCTCCACTCGTATCCCAAAGATCCAGCAGCTGGTCAAGGAGTTCTTCAACGGCAAAGAGCCATCCAGGGGGATCAACCCGGACGAGGCCGTGGCGTACGGAGCGGCTGTCCAGGCCGGAGTTCTGTCCGGAGAGGAGGACACCGGTGAGTCGAGCGGATCTCAGTGTTGACCCAGAGAATCGTGATTATGACTGGTGTTGTGAGATGGTTAACCACTGAATCCCATCGATCAGGTGAGCTGGTGCTTCTGGACGTGTGCCCTTTGACCCTGGGCATTGAGACTGTTGGAGGAGTGATGACCAAACTGATTCCCAGGAACACCGTCGTGCCCACCAAGAAATCCCAGATCTTCTCCACCGCTTCCGACAACCAGCCGACCGTGACCATCAAAGTTTATGAAGGTCAGAACCCCCGTACCTGATTGAGCTACACTTCAGACGTTAAGGCCCTTTCAAATCTAAGTGATATTGACACACATTGATGTGTTTTAAACAGAAAACGTTGAATATTGATATTTTGAATGTTTGAAATTAAAAAAGCAGCAAGTCCCTGTTAATGAGCGAGTCATTGCGTTTCAAACGATTCATTCAGGAAAGAAGCATTTGCCTCAATGAGTGAGTCATTGAATCATTCTTTCAAACGACTCATTTAGACATTCATTCAGGAATGAAGCATTTGACTGAGTGACTCATTGAATCCTTCACTCAATCGATTCATTCAGGAATGACGCATTTGACCGTCTCAATGAGTGAGTCATTGAATCATTCATTCAAACAGCTCATTCTTTCAGGAACGAAGCATTTGACTGTCTAAATGAGTGACTCATTCATTCAGGAATGAAGCATTTGCCTCAATGAGTGAGTCATTGAATCATTATTTCAAACGACTCATTCATTCAGGAATGAAGCATTTGACTGTCTAAATGAGTGACTCATTGAATCATTCACTCAATCGATTCATTCAGGAATGACGCATTTGACCGTCTCAATGAGTGAGTCATTGAATCATTCATTCAAACAGCTCATTCTTTCAGGAATGAAGCATTTGCCTCAATGAGTGAGTCATTGAATCATTATTTCAAACGACTCATTCATTCAGGAATGAAGCATTTGACTGTCTAAATGAGTGACTCATTGAATCATTCACTCAATCGATTCATTCAGGAATGACGCATTTGACCGTCTCAATGAGTGAGTCATTGAATCATTCATTCAAACAGCTCATTCTTTCAGGAACGAAGCATTTGACTGTCTAAATGAGTGACTCATTCATTCAGGAATGAAGCATTTGCCTCAATGAGTGAGTCATTGAATCATTATTTCAAACGACTCATTCATTCAGGAATGAAGCATTTGACTGTCTAAATGAGTGACTCATTGAATCATTCACTCAATCGATTCATTCAGGAATGACGCATTTGACCGTCTCAATGAGTGAGTCATTGAATCATTCATTCAAACAGCTCATTCTTTCAGGAATGAAGCATTTGCCTCAATGAGTGAGTCATTGAATCATTCTTTCTAACGACTCATTCAGGAATGAAGCATTTGACTGTTTAAATGAGTGAGTCATTGAATCATTCATTCAAACGACTCATTCTTTCAGGAACGAAGCATTTGACTGTCTAAATGAGTGACTCATTGAATCATTCACTCAACCGATTCGTTCCTTCAATAACACCACCGTTTGTTCCTCAGGGATGCAAAATTATTTTCTGGGCAAAAACGAGTAATATTGTTTCTAATGTCTTATTTTATACAACAGTTCAATAAACACAGGTAATAATTTATCACATTTGTAACAATGCTGAAATTTGGAGGAAAACTACTGTGATTTATTGAACTATTGCATTATATAAATATAATGTATTTGCTCCTTATCTTGAATATTGAGTGCATTATAAATGCATTGTAATCGAGTAAATCACTCTAAAGGGCTCTAGACTACATCACGTAGAGTATGCACAATCACATATCGTTATATACGTTAAAACCCGTTCTCTCTGTTTCCAGGCGAGCGTCCCCTGACCAAGGACAACCACCTCCTGGGAACCTTTGACCTGACCGGCATCCCTCCCGCTCCCCGCGGCGTCCCTCAGATCGAGGTCACCTTCGAGATCGACGTGAACGGGATCCTCCGCGTCACGGCCGAGGACAAGGGCACGGGAAACAAGAACAAGATCACCATCACCAACGACCAGAACCGGCTGACTCCCGAAGACATCGAGCGCATGGTGAGCGAGGCCGAGCGCTTCGCCGATGAGGACAAGAAGCTGAAGGAGCGCATCGACTCCCGCAACGAGCTGGAGAGCTACGCCTACTCCCTGAAGAACCAGATCGGAGACAAGGAGAAGCTGGGTGGAAAGCTGTCGTCCGAGGATAAGGAGGCCATCGAGAAGGCGGTGGAGGAGAAGATCGAGTGGCTGGAGGCTCACCAGGACGCGGATCTCGAAGACTTCCAGGCCAAGAAGAAGGAGCTGGAGGAGATCGTGCAGCCCATCGTGAGCAAGCTGTACGGCAGCGCGGGCGGCCCACCACCGGAGGAGGGAGAGGAGCCGGGAGACAAGGACGAGCTGTAGATCGCCTCTCCAGGAGTGGCACAGGTGTACATACTGAACATTTTTGTACGAACCGCGCGGCCGTGAAGCCGGGAAAGACTTTCGAGAGTTGCATTTGTTTTCTTGTTTTCGCTTCACTCCGGTGGAGATTTAATCAGCCTGGATTGAGGCTCGATGCTGCTATTCTCAGGCAGTTCTGGGGTTCTGGGTAAACACCATGTGACATGCAAAAAGTTATTTATTGAAATCTGGAAATTGTAGAAGATATTTCTACCACCAATTAAACAATAAAGGTTTGATACAAAATTATCATTTGTGATGTGAATGGTGTGTGTGAATGCAAATGTCTAAACTGAAATGATGGGGAATTTCTTCACCTGAAATTATTTAAACCAATTTTTTTTTTTTTTTTTTTGGTCAGCTGAAATTTTAATTTAGTTTTTTCCAACTGCTTACACACATTTTCAAGACTGCACAAGATCTCTCACATCTCCTTCACAATGTAACACTGCATTCAAAATGCCATAAACGAATGGCGAACTTCTATAGTACACGTTTGGCCTCTCCATGTAAACACTGTTCAGAATCTAAAGCTCTTTGGTCTTATCTCTGCATTTCAATGCAATGTTCTCCAGTGACCGCATTCTGCTGAGAGGGGTCTGGAAACCCATGCAGAAGAGATTAGGCCAAACATTACTGTTGTATACAGTGGCATACAACAAACAGAAGTAAACCCACAGTATATTCTTTAAGAATGCAGTAAAGAACAATTGTGAGCGTCCTGGTAATCCCTACGGTATGGGGACAAAATGTCCACACAAAGATGGCAATATCCAAAATCCTTGTCCCCATGAGGAAAACATCTTATAAATCACACTAAGTGATGTTCTTTGAAAATGTAAAAATGCAGCATGTCTCCTGTGATGGGTAGTGTGTGTGAGATGGGTAGGTTTAGGGGCAGGGGCAGTGTGTGTGTGTGATGGGTAGGTTTAGGGGCTGTGTGTGTGATGGGTAGGTTTAGGGGCTGTGTGTGTGTGTGGTGGGTAGGTTTAGGGGCTGTGTGTGTGAGATGGGTAGGTTTAGGGGCAGGGGCAGTGTGTGTGTGTGTGTGTGAGATGGGTAGGTTTAGGGGCAGGGCAGTGTGTGTGTGTGTGATGGGTAGGTTTAGGGGCTGTGTGTGTGTGTGAGATGGGTAGGTTTAGGGGCAGGGGCAGTGTGTGTGTGTGTGTGTGTGTGTGATGGGTAGGTTTAGGGGCTGTGTGTGTGTGTGTGAGAGATGGGTAGGTTTAGGGGCAGGGGCAGTGTGTGTGTATGTGAGAGATGGGTAGGTTTAGGGGCAGGGGCAGTGTGTGTGTGTGTGTGTGTGATGGGTAGGTTTAGGGGCTGTGTGTGTGTGTGATGGGTAGGTTTAGGGGCTGTGTGTGTGTGAGATGGGTAGGTTTAGGGGCAGGGGCAGTGTGTGTGTGTGTGTGTGAGATGGGTAGGTTTAGGGGCAGGGGCAGTGTGTGTGTGTGTGTGTGTGTGTGTGATGGGTAGGTTTAGGGGCAGTGTGTGTGTGAGTGTGTGTGATGGGTAGGTTTAGGGGCAGTGTGTGTGTGTGAGATGGGTAGGTTTAGGGGCAGGGGCAGTGTGTGTGTGTGTGATGGGTAGGTTTAGGGGCAGGGGCAGTGTGAGTGTGTGTGTGAGAGTTGGGTAGGTTTAGGGGCAAGGGCAGTGTGTGTGTGTGTGTGAGTGTGTGTGATGGGTAGGTTTAGGGGCAGGGGCAGTGTGAGTGTGTGTGTGAGAGTTGGGTAGGTTTAGGGGCAAGGGCAGTGTGTGTGTGTGTGAGTGTGTGTGATGGGTAGGTTTAGGGGCAGGGGCAGTGTGAGTGTGTGTGTGAGAGTTGGGTAGGTTTAGGGGCAAGGGCAGTGTGTGTGTGAGTGTGTGTGATGGGTAGGTTTAGGGGCAGGGGCAGTGTGTGTGTGTGATGGGTAGGTTTAGGGGCAAGGGCAGTGTGTGTGTGTGTGTGTGTGTGTGTGTGATGGGTAGGTTTAGGGGCAGGGGCAGTGTGAGTGTGTGTCTCCAACTTCCCTTAATCTGTATGGATTGCTTGTATCCATTGATCAAAACCTATAACTTGACCTTTGGCCTATTCTAAAGCCATGATTGTTTGTGTTAAGTAGAGCAATGAGTGTTTGCACAAGTGAGGAGTGTGTGTGAGGCACTGATGAATTAGTGTGGCATTTTGATTGGTTGTGTTTGGAAAAGGAAAGCAAGTCACTTCCTGTTAGATTTTTGTGTTTTATGTAGAGAATTGTGTGTAGGGTTTTGAAAAAAGTGTTTTATGCAATTGGAGAGTCGAAGGCTGAGAAATAGCTTCTGGTTTTGGAGATTTGCTGTGTAGGTTTGCACTTTGAGTGAGAGGTTTCAAAACCATGTGACAGGAACAGATTTTGTGTGTAAGCAGTTCTGTAACTTAAATATAAGGGGAATTAAAGTCAATGGCCTCATGACATACAGGTAAACAAATACAATGTTTACTTTTTTAGTGCTGTCAAATCAATGAATCAGATGTAACATACTTTGTGTATTTACTATATGACAAGGCATTACATTATGACCAGTGAAGTGAACAACACTGATGATCTCTTCATCACGGCTCCTGTTAGTGGGTGGGATATATTAGGCAGCAAGTGAACATTTTGTCCTCAGAGTTGATGTGTTAGAAGCAGGAAAAATGGGCAAGCGTAAGGATTTGAGCGAGTTTGACAAGGGCCAGATTGTGATGGCTAAACTGCAGCTCTTGTGGGGTGTTCCCGGTCTGCAGTGGTCAGGATCTATCAAAAGTGCTCCAAGGAAGGAACAGTGGAGAACCGGCCACAGGGTCATGGGCGGCCCAGGCTCATTGATGCACGTGTGGAGCGAAGGCTGGTCTGTGGATGGCCGGGTGTGTGTGCGTGGCTTACCTGGGGAACACATGGCCCCAGGATGCACTATGGGAAGAAGGCGAGCCGGCGGAGGTGATGCTTTGGGCAATGTTCTGCTGGGAAACCTTGGGTCCTGCCATCCATGTGGATGTTCCTTTGACACGTCCCACCTACCTAAGCATTGCTGAGACCATGTACAGCCTTTCATGGGAACGGTATTCCCTGGTGGCGGTGGCTCTTCCCGCAGGATAATGCTCCTGACACAAAGCACAAATGCTTCAGGAATGGTTTGAGGAGCAACGAGTTTGAGGCGTTGACTTGGCCTCCAAATTCCCCAGATCTCAATCGAGCATCTGTGGGATGTGCTGAACAAACAAGTCCGATCCACCTCGCAACTTACAGGACTTAAAGGATCTGCTGCTAACATCTTGGTGCCAGATACCACAGCACACCTTCAGGGCTCATAATGTTATGCCTGATCGGTCTATATATATTTACACACATTTTTTTAAGTTATTTTAATTTTGCTCTTCATCAACGCTCAATTACACTTCAAGATCTTCAGGTTCAAAGGAACTTCAGTTCAGCCATTTTGAGACGGAACTCATTTATTGGATACTGAAGGAGTCACGTGAGCAGCGTGACGAGGCAGTCGTTGAAGATGATGCCCTGCGTGTCCATTCCTCCGAAGATGAAGCACAGCTGCTGCTCGTCTGCGTCACATGTCTCTGCTCCCGCCTTCCTCACGCGCCACGGGACTGAACACATGGAGTGATCCAATCGGCCGGGAGGAAGATCGCCCTCGAACTTCAGCAGCGTCCAGCGCCGCTCGTCTGTGAGTGCCCAACACATCACTTTACATGCCTTCATATCAGATATCATATTTGACATTTATTCATTTTGTAACAGATTTGTTATAGTTAACTAAAACCACAAAAAAATGTAAAATAAAATCTAAAATAACAAACTTACTTCAACTAAACGGTTAAAACAGATGTACAAGCTAACATGATTTAACATGTTTCTAGCATTATTTAGCACATAGCTGACATGTTGTTGACGTGATTTACCGTCATCTGACATGATTTACCACATTGCTATCATGATTTAACAAGTTGTTAGCATGATTAGCATGTTGTTAACATGATTTCACAAGTTGTTAGCATGATTAGCATGTTGTTAGCATGATTTAACACGTTGCGAACATGATTGAAAAAAATACTAACATTTTGCTAACATGATTTACCGCATTGCTATCATGATTTAACAAGTTGTTAGCATGATTAGCATGTTGTTAACATGATTTCACAAGTTGTTAGCATGATTAGCATGTTGTTAGCATGATTTAACACGTTGCGAACATGATTGAAAAAAATACTAACATTTTGCTAACATGATTTACTGCATTGCTATCATGATTTAACAAGTTGTTAGCATTATTAGCATGTTGTTACCATTATTTACCAAGTTGTTAGCATTATTAGCATGTTGTTAGCATGATTTCACAAGTTGCTAGCATGATTAGCATGTTGTTAACATGATTTAACACGTTGCGAACTTGATTGAAAAAAATACTAACATTTTGCTAACATGATTTACCGCATTGCTAGCATTAATTAACACGTTGCTAGCATTATTTAACACGTCGGTAACATGATTGAACAAATTACTAACATTTTGCTAACATGATTTACCACATTAGGCTTAGCACATTGTTAACATGACTTAACACATTGCTAACATAATTTAACATCTTGTTAGCATGATTAGCAATGATTTAACATTTGCTAGCACGATTTAAGACGTTGTTAGCATGGTTTATCATCTTGTTAACACGATTAACAAATTTGTTAAACTGATTTAACATTTTGCTAGCATAATTTAACACTTGTTAACATATTGCTAGCATGATTAACATGTTGTTAACATTATGATTTAACAAGTTTTTAGCACGATTAGCATGTTAGTATTATTAAACAAATTTTTAGCATTATTAAAATGTTTTGCTAACATTATTAAACAAGTTGTTAACATTTTGTTAACATGATTTACCGCTTTGCTAGCATGAATTAACACGTTAGCATTATTTAACACGTTAACTTGATTGAACAAATTACTAGCATTTTGCTAACATGATTACCACATTGTTAGCATTCTTTAACAATTTTGCTAACATGCTTTAGGCTTAGCACATTGTTAACATGACGTAACATATTTTAACATAATTTAACATCTTGTTAGCATGATTAGCAATGATTTAACTTTGCTAACATTATTTAACATGTTTTTAGCATGGTTTAACATCTTGTTAGCATTATTTAAAATTTGTTAAACTGATTTAACATTTTGCTAGCATAATTTAACACTTACCATATTGCTAGCATTATTACCATGTTGCTAGCATGATTTAACGTCTTGATAGCACGATTTAATATGTTGCTAACATGGCGTTAGCATGATTAACATGTTAACAGGATTGACGTTTTGCTAGGAAGAATTAACATCTTGCTAGCATTATTATCATGTTGCTAGTATTATTTATCACATGGCTAACAAGACTGAACAAATTGTTAACAATTTTCTAACATGATTTAACATTTTGCTAACATTATTTAACACTTGTTAGCATTATTAGCATTTTGCTAGCATTGGTTTAGGCTTAGCACATTTGCTAACATGACTTAACACATCACTAACATAATTTAATATCTTGTTAACATAATAAGGAATTTGTTATACTTATTTAACATGTTTTGCTAGCATTATTTAACACTTGTTAGCATTTTGCTAGCTTGATTGGCATCTTGATAGCATTATTTTACATGTTTGCAACATCGTTTAGGGTTAGCACATTGCTAACATGACTTAACACATTGTTAACATAATTTAACATCTTGTTAGCATATTGCTAGCAGGATTAGCATGTTGATAAAAATGACAAAAACACAACAAAAGCACCCAGCGCCGTCAGTGCAAAAGAAATGTCGCTTTATAACCTGCATTGAATATTCAAAAGGCTGAAATATGCGAGATATTAAGATATTATCATAAGTCCGTACCGCACTGAAACTTGTACATGGAGTTTGTGGCTCCCTCCGATGTCATTCCTCCGAAGATGAAGATGTTTTTCCCAAAGCTCAGGGATGAATGCGCTGCCACTCCCGGTGGGATCTCGCCGCTTTCACTTTCTCCCATTTCATCGTTTCTGAATAACCAGGAGAGAAAAATAATAAAATACAGCAATATGTACGAGGAGGACAGTTGAGCCTCGACCTAAAACTGGCTCCTTCATACAACTTTACATTTAAATACATGTGACATGATTTAACATTTTGCTAACATGATTTACCATTTTTCTAACATGTTTTAACACATTTTTATCATTAACATGTTCTTAGCATTAAATTAGCATGTTTTTTTAACATGAATTAGCATGTTTGCTAACATTATTTAACATGTTTTAACACGTTATTAGCATAAATTATCGTGTTGTTCGCCTGAAAAAGCATGATTTAACATGTTGCTAACATTTTTTATCATTTTGGTAACACATTGTTAACATGTTTTATGTTTACACATTTTAACATTTTGTTATCAATTAGTTTTAATTAGCATTTTGCTGACATGATTTAGAATGTTTTTGCTAGCATTTTTTACATGTTGTTAACATTCTGCTAACATGAATTAGCATTTTGCTAATATGTTTTTAATATGTTGCTATCATGGATTAGCATTTTGCAAACATAAATAAGCATGTTGTTAGCATGAAAAAGCATGTTGCTAACATAAATTAGCATATTTTTGATAACACATTACCAACATGTTTTTATGTTAGCACATATTAGCATTTTGTTAGCATTAACATGTTTGCTAACATAATTTAAAATTTTGTTAACATTTTTAACATGTTTTACCATTCTGCAAACTTATTTTAGAATTTTTATAACTTGTTAACAAGAATTAGCATTTTGTTAGCATTAATTAACATGTTTGCTAACATGATTTAACATGTTGTTAACATTTTTAACATTCTGCAAAAATTTATCATTTTAACATGTTTTACCATGGTGTTAACAAATAATTAGCATGTTGTTAACAATGAATTAGCATTTTGCTTACATAAATTAGCATGAATAAGCATGTTGTTAGCATGAAAAAGTATGAATTAGCTAACACTTTGCTAACATGTTTTATGTTCGCACATTTTAGCATTTGGTTAGCGTTAATTAACACTTTTTGCTAACATGATTTAGCATGTTTTTTAACATGAATTAGCATGTTTGCTAACATTATTTAACAAGTTTCAACACGTTATTTGCATAAATTATTGTGTTGTTCGCCTGAAAAAGCATGATTTAACAGGTTGCTAAATTTTTTTTATCATTTTGGTAACACATTGCTAATATGTTTTATGCACTTTGCTATCATGAATTAGCATGTTGCTATCATGAATTAGCACGTTGCTATCATGAATTAGCACGTTGCTATCATGAATTAGCACGTTGCTATCATGAATTAGCACGTTGCTATCATGAATTAGCACGTTGTTTTCATGAATTAGCATGTTGTTATCATGAATTAGCATGTTGCTATCATGAATTAGCATGTTGATAACATGAATTGTTGCTAACATGAATAAGCATGTTGTTAACATTTTTAACATGTCTTAACATTCGGCAACTTTAATTTAACATTTTTCAAACATGTTTTAACATATTACCAAGAATTAGCATTTTGTTAACAATGAATTAACATGTTGCTATCATGAATTAGCATGTTGCTAACATGAATAAGCATGTTGTTAGCATGTCTTAAACTAGTAGCTAGGCTTTGTTAGTGATAGATTTTGATTTAAATTAAATTTCATGTACT
The DNA here is from genome assembly GCA_023029165.1 of Gobiocypris rarus. NCBI lineage: Eukaryota > Metazoa > Chordata > Actinopteri > Cypriniformes > Gobionidae > Gobiocypris > Gobiocypris rarus. The sequence goes on from CM040916.1 coordinate 53,799,820, forward strand.
AAAAAAAACGTAAAAATGTGAGGTTTGTTGGGGAAACATCAGGAGTTCCTCTCTCCTGACCCACCCGTGTGCAGCAGGAACATGTCTCTGTGAAACGTCTCTCCTGACATTCCTCCGTGGATGTAGACGTCCGACCCCACGGCTGTGATCACGTGACCGTGCCGCGGCGCAGGAGGATTCCCGGAGCTCTCCGGCTGCGTCCAGGTCGCAGAGACTGCAGATGAAGACAGCCGCTGTGGTGATCATGCTCCAGTCGAGCGCGTTTGCGTGTATATTTAAGTATGTGCGCTTGTGTTTATCAGACCTGAATCAAAGACGTGGACTTGAGTATCGGTGACTGGAGCTGCTCCGGCCTCGCCTCCCGAAAACACATAGAGTCTGTCTCCAACACAGGCTGAGCTTGTGTGGTACGTCCTGACTGAGGGAGGCTTTCCTTTGACCGGGACCATCTCCCACACACCATCTGCAGCGCCACAGGAAATCATTAGCTACTCAATGCTTTTGAAAGAGTTTCTTCTGCGCAAGCCTGCATTTATTTGATCAAAAATACAGTAAATATACACGGTGACGCCTGCCTTTCCATGCACATCCCATTCTTAATCCGTAGGGTTTAATATGGAGTCGGCCCACCCTTTGCAGCTCTAACAGCTTCAGCTCTTCTGGGAAGGCTTTCCTCAAGGTTTAGGAGTGTGTTTATGGGAATTCTTCTAGAAGCGCATTTGTGAGGTCAGGCACTGATGTTGGACGAGAAGGCCTGGCTCGCAGTCTCCGCTCTAATTCATCCCAAAGGTGTTCTATCGGGATGAGCTCAGGACTCTGTGCAGGCCAGTCCAGTTCCTCCACACCAAACTCGCTCATCCATGTCTTTATGGAGCGACGCTTTGTGCACTGGAGCGCAGTCATGTTGGGAGAGGAAGGGGCCGTCCCCAAACTCTTCCCACAAAGTTGGGAGCATGAAATTGTCCAAAATGTGTTGGTGAAGCATTAAAGGGTTAGTTCACCCAAAAATGAAATGTATGTCATTAATGACTTCCGCTAATGTGGTTCCAGACCCGTAAGACCTCCGTTCATCTCCGGAACACAGTTTGAGATATTTTAGATTTAGTCCGAGAGCTTTCTGCTCCTCCATTGAATGTGTGCACGGTATACTGACCCTTTCCAGAAAGGTCATAAAAACATCCTCAGTAGTCCATGTGTGACATCAGTGGGTTAGTTAGAATCTCTTGAAGCATCGAAAATACAGTTAGAGATTAAAGCAATTTTGAGCGTGGCATGGTTGTTGGTGCCAGACGGGCCGAGTATTTCACAATCTGCTCAGTTACTGGGATTTTCACACACAACCATTTCTAGGGTTTACAAAGAATGGTGTGAAAAGGGAAAAACATCCAGTATGCGGCAGTCCTGTGGGAGAAAATGCCTTGTTGATGCTAGAGGTCAGAGGAGAATGGGCCGACTGATTCAAGCTGATAGAAGAGCAACTTTGACTGAAATAACCACTCATTACAACCGAGGTATGCAGCAAAGCATTTGTGAAGCCACAACACGCACAACCTTGAGGCGGATGGGCTACAACAGCAGAAGACCCCACCGGATACCACTCATCTCCACTACAAATAGGAAAAAGAGGCTACAGTTTGCACAAGCTCACCAAAATTGGACAGTTGAAGACTGGAAAAATGTTGCCTGGTCTGATGAGTCTCGATTTCTGTTGAGACGTTCAGATGGTAGAGTCAGAATTTGGTGTAAACAGAATGAGAACATGGATCCATCATGCCTTGTTCCCACTGTGCAGGCTGGTGGTGGTGTAATGGTGTGGGGATGTTTTCACTGTGCAGGCTGGTGGTGGTGGTGTAATGGTGTGGGGATGTTTTCACTGTGCAGGCTGGTGGTGGTGGTGTAATGGTGTGGGGATGTTTTCACTGTGCAGGCTGGTGGTGGTGGTGTAATGGTGTGGGGATGTTTTCACTGTGCAGGCTGGTGGTGGTGGTGTAATGGTGTGGGGATGTTTTCACTGTGCAGGCTGGTGGTGGTGGTGTAATGGTGTGGGGATGTTTTCACTGTGCAGGCTGGTGGTGGTGGTGTAATGGTGTGGGGATGTTTTCACTGTGCAGGCTGGTGGTGGTGGTGTAATGGTGTGGGGGATGTTCCCACTGTGCAGGCTGGTGGTGGTGGTGTAATGGTGTGGGGGATGTTTTCTTGGCACACTTTAGGCCCCTTAGTGCCAATTGGGCATGGTTTAAATGCCACGGCCTACCTGAGGATTGTTTCTGACCATGTCCATCCCTTTATGACCACCATGTTCCCATCCTCTGATGGCTACTTCCAGCAGGATAATGCACCATGTCACAAAGCTCCAATCATTTCAAATTGGTTTCTTGAACATGACAATGAGTTCACTGAACTAAAATGGC
>CM040916.1:53807230-53842230 GCA_023029165.1 Gobiocypris rarus
CATTATGATTTAGCATGTCATAATTATGACTTCTATCTTAATTTAGATTTTTTAATCTCATAATTATGACGTCATTATGATTTAGTATGTCATAATTATGACTTTTCTTTCTGAATTTAGATTTTTTGATCTCATAATTATGACGTCATTATGATTTAGTATGTCATAATTATGACTTTTCTTTCTGAATTTAGATTTTTTAATCTCATAATTATGACATCATTATGATTTAGCATGTCATAATTATGACTTCTATCTTAATTTAGATTTTTTAATCTCATAATTATGACGTCATTATGATTTAGTATGTCATAATTATGACTTTTCTTTCTGAATTTAGATTTTTTGATCTCATAATTATGACGTCATTATGATTTAGTATGTCATAATTATGACTTTTCTTTCTGAATTTAGATTTTTTAATCTCATAATTATGACGTCATTATGATTTACTATGTCATAACTTTGACCTTTTAATCTCATATGACTATGAAAATGGCGACTTTTATCTCATCATAATTACGACATTGTCATTATGACTTTTTTCTTTTCATTAATACGGTCATTATGAATTAGTATGTCATAATTATCTCAATTTTGACTTTTTTATTTCATAATTATGACTTAATAGTAACATTATGGCTTAATAATAGCTTTTATTTCAATTTTAAATGTTTACCTCATAATTTTGCCTTATTTTGTCATTATAACTTAATGTCATATGTTAAAATGTTTATTGTTTAATTTCAACTTTATCATAATTACATCTAATGTCATAATTAAAGTCCCCCTGCAGTCAATCATTTTGTCCTGTAAACATCATTTCTTCATGCCAACAGCTTGGCTGTAACTCGACACCCTTGCTTTATTTAGTATGCGTGGCTTCATGAATATGCAAATGAGCCCCGCCTCCACTCCCCCACTCCAGCTCGGATCACCTGATCCACTCGCTCAACTGACTAGTGGAAATATTGGTTGTGTTGTGTTGATGTATCGCTCTGCACAACGATAATTGATATGATTAGCTCGACTACGTTATCAAGCAGCTAATGATGTGTTGCTAATGTCACACAAACCATGTTCCCGTTGAGCATCATAGAGCGTCAGTGTGGAAAGCCCCGCCCACAGGTGACGGGATTGGTCAGATGTGTGTGAGACTGCAGTTTGAAGATCTCAGTGTGTGTGTGCTGCAGGTTTCTCAGGCGGCGGCGGATCTTCAGCAGTTCTGCCTCCAGAACGCCAGTAAAGACGCGCTGGTGGTCGGAGTCCCAGCCGGCAGTAACCCGTTCAGAGAGCCGCGCTCATGCACACTGCTGTAGACTCAAGGTACACACACACACCTATATATTCAAATACATATCCACCTGCATCACCTGAGCTGATGACATCACTGCCCGCACTGACACTATATGATGACTGAGCTGAGCTGATGACATCACTGCCCGCACTGACACTATATGATGACTGAGCTGAGCTGATGACATCACTGCCGGCACTGACACTATATGATGACTGAGCTGAGCTGATGACATCACTGCCCGCACTGACACTATATGATGACTGAGCTGAGCTGATGACATCACTGCCTGCACTGACACTATATGATGACTGAGCTGAGCTGATGACATCACTGCCCGCACTGACACTATATGATAACTGAGCTGAGCTGATGACATCACTGCCCGCACTGACACTATATGATGACTGAGCTGAGCTGATGACATCACTGCCCACACTGACACTATATGATGACTGAGCTGAGCTGATGACATCACTGCCCGCACTGACACTATATGATGACTGAGCTGAGCTGATGACATCACTGCCCGCACTGACACTATATGATAACTGAGCTGAGCTGATGACATCACTGCCCGCACAGACACTATATGATGACTGAGCTGAGCTGATGACATCACTGCCCGCACTGACACTATATGATGACTGAGCTGAGCTGATGACATCACTGCCCACACTGACACTATATGATGACTGAGCTGAGCTGATGACATCACTGCCCGCACTGACACTATATGATGACTGAGCTGATGACATCACTGCCCACACTGACACTATATGATGACTGAGCTGAGCTGATGACATCACTGCCCACACTGACACTATATGATGACTGAGCTGAGCTGATGACATCACTGCACTGACACTATATGATGACTGAGCTGAGCTGATGACATCACTGCCCGCACTGACACTATATGATGACTGAGCTGAGCTGATGACATCACTGCCCACACTGACACTATATGATGACTGAGCTGAGCTGATGACATCACTGCCCGCACTGACACTATATGATGACTGAGCTGAGCTGATGACATCACTGCCCGCACTGACACTATATGATGACTGACCTGAGCTGATGACATCACTGCCCGCACTGACACTATATGATGACTGAGCTGAGCTGATGACATCACTGCCCACACTGACACTATATGATGACTGAGCTGAGCTGATGACATCACTGCCCGCACTGACACTATATGATGACTGAGCTGAGCTGATGACATCACTGCCCGCACTGACACTATATGATGACTGACCTGAGCTGATGACATCACTGCCCACACTGACACTATATGATGACTGACCTGAGCTGATGACATCACTGCCCACACTGACACTATATGATGACTGACCTGAGCTGATGACATCACTGCCTGCACTGACACTATATGATGACTGACCTGAGCTGATGACATCACTGCCCACACTGACACTATATGATGACTGAGCTGAGCTGATGACATCACTGCCCACACTGACACTATATGATGACTGAGCTGAGCTGATGACATCACTGCCCGCACTGACACTATATGATGACTGAGCTGATGACATCACTGCCTGCACTGACACTATATGATGACTGACCTGAGCTGATGACATCACTGCCCGCACTGACACTATATGATGACTGAGCTGAGCTGATGACATCACTGCCCACACTGACACTATATGATGACTGAGCTGAGCTGATGACATCTCTGCCCGCACTGACACTATATGATGACTGAGCTGAGCTGATGACATCACTGCCCGCACTGACACTATATGATAACTGACCTGAGCTGATGACATCACTGCCCACACTGACACTATATGATGACTGAGCTGAGCTGATGACATCACTGCCCGCACTGACACTATATGATGACTGAGCTGAGCTGATGACATCACTGCCCGCACTGACACTATATGATGACTGAGCTGAGCTGATGACATCACTGCCCACACTGACACTATATGATGACTGAGCTGAGCTGATGACATCACTGCCCGCACTGACACTATATGATGACTGAGCTGAGCTGATGACATCACTGCCCACACTGACACTATATGATGACTGAGCTGAGCTGATGACATCACTGCCCGCACTGACACTATATGATGACTGAGCTGAGCTGATGACATCACTGCCCGCACTGACACTATATGATGACTGACCTGAGCTGATGACATCACTGCCCGCACTGACACTATGATGACTGAGCTGAGCTGATGACATCACTGCCCGCACTGACACTATATGATAACTGACCTGAGCTGATGACATCACTGCCCACACTGACACTATATGATGACTGAGCTGAGCTGATGACATCACTGCCTGCACTGACACTATATGATGACTGACCTGAGCTGATGACATCACTGCCCGCACTGACACTATATGATGACTGAGCTGAGCTGATGACATCACTGCCCACACTGACACTATATGATGACTGAGCTGAGCTGATGACATCACTGCCCGCACTAACACTATATGATAACTGACCTGAGCTGATGACATCACTGCCCACACTGACACTATATGATGACTGAGCTGAGCTGATGACATCACTGCCCGCACTGACACTATATGATGACTGAGCTGAGCTGATGACATCACTGCCCACACTGACACTATATGATGACTGAGCTGATGACATCACTGCCTGCACTGACACTATATGATGACTGACCTGAGCTGATGACATCACTGCCCGCACTGACACTATATGATGACTGAGCTGAGCTGATGACATCACTGCCCACACTGACACTATATGATGACTGAGCTGAGCTGATGACATCACTGCCCACACTGACACTATATGATGACTGAGCTGAGCTGATGACATCACTGCCCGCACTGACACTATATGATGACTGAGCTGAGCTGATGACATCACTGCCCGCACTGACACTATATGATGACTGAGCTGAGCTGATGACATCACTGCCCACACTGACACTATATGATGACTGAGCTGAGCTGATGACATCACTGCCCGCACTGACACTCTACAATGACTGAGCTGAGCTGATGACATCACTGCCCGCACTGACACTATATGATGACTGAGCTGATGACATCACTGCCCACACTGACACTATATGATGACTGAGCTGAGCTGATGACATCATTGCCTGCACTGACACTATATGATGACTGAGCTGAGCTGATGACATCACTGCCTGCACTGACACTATATGATGACTGAGCTGAGCTGATGACATCACTGCCCACACTGACACTATATGATGACTGAGCTGAGCTGATGACATCACTGCCCACACTGACACTATATGATGACTGAGCTGATGACATCACTGCCCACACTGACACTATATGATGACTGAGCTGAGCTGATGACATCACTGCCCGCACTGACACTATATGATGACTGAGCTGAGCTGATGACATCACTGCCGCACTGACACTATATGATGACTGAGCTGAGCTGATGACATCACTGCCCACACTGACACTATATGATGACTGAGCTGAACTGATGACATCACTGCCCGCACTGACACTATATGATGACTGAGCTGATGACATCACTGCCCACACTGACACTATATGATGACTGAGCTGAGCTGATGACATCACTGCCCACACTGACACTATATGATGACTGAGCTGAGCTGATGACATCACTGCCCGCACTGACACTATATGATGACTGAGCTGATGACATCACTGCCCACACTGACACTATATGATGACTGAGCTGAGCTGATGACATCACTGCCCACACTGACACTATATGATGACTGAGCTGATGACATCACTGCCCACACTGACACTATATGATGACTGAGCTGATGACATCACTGCCCACACTGACACTATATGATGACTGAGCTGATGACATCACTGCCCACACTGACACTATATGATGACTGAGCTGAGCTGATGACATCACTGCCCACACTGACACTATATGATGACTGAGCTGAGCTGATGACATCACTGCCCGCACTGACACTATATGATGACTGAGCTGATGACATCACTGCCCACACTGACACTATATGATGACTGAGCTGAGCTGATGACATCACTGCCCGCACTGACACTATATGATGACTGAGCTGAGCTGATGACATCACTGCCCACACTGACACTATATGATGACTGAGCTGAGCTGATGACATCACTGCCCGCACTGACACTCTACAATGACTGAGCTGAGCTGATGACATCACTGCCCGCACTGACACTATATGATGACTGAGCTGATGACATCACTGCCCACACTGACACTATATGATGACTGAGCTGAGCTGATGACATCATTGCCTGCACTGACACTATATGATGACTGAGCTGAGCTGATGACATCACTGCCTGCACTGACACTATATGATGACTGAGCTGAGCTGATGACATCACTGCCCACACTGACACTATATGATGACTGAGCTGAGCTGATGACATCACTGCCCACACTGACACTATATGATGACTGAGCTGATGACATCACTGCCCACACTGACACTATATGATGACTGAGCTGAGCTGATGACATCACTGCTCGCACTGACACTATATGATGACTGAGCTGAGCTGATGACATCACTGCCCGCACTGACACTATATGATGACTGAGCTGAGCTGATGACATCACTGCCCACACTGACACTATATGATGACTGAGCTGAACTGATGACATCACTGCCCGCACTGACACTATATGATGACTGAGCTGATGACATCACTGCCCACACTGACACTATATGATGACTGAGCTGAGCTGATGACATCACTGCCCACACTGACACTATATGATGACTGAGCTGAGCTGATGACATCACTGCCCGCACTGACACTATATGATGACTGAGCTGATGACATCACTGCCCACACTGACACTATATGATGACTGAGCTGAGCTGATGACATCACTGCCCACACTGACACTATATGATGACTGAGCTGATGACATCACTGCCCACACTGACACTATATGATGACTGAGCTGATGACATCACTGCCCACACTGACACTATATGATGACTGAGCTGATGACATCACTGCCCACACTGACACTATATGATGACTGAGCTGAGCTGATGACATCACTGCCTACACTGACACTATATGATGACTGACCTGATGACATCACTGCCCGCACTGACACTATATGATGACTGAGCTGATGACATCACTGCCCACACTGACACTATATGATGACTGAGCTGATGACATCACTGCCCACACTGACACTATATGATGACTGAGCTGAGCTGATGACATCACTGCCTACACTGACACTATATGATGACTGACCTGATGACATCACTGCCCGCACTGACACTATATGATGACTGAGCTGAGCTGATGACATCACTGCCCACACTGACACTATATGATGACTGAGCTGATGACATCACTGCCCACACTGACACTATATGATGACTGAGCTGATGACATCACTGCCCACACTGACACTATATGATGACTGAGCTGAGCTGATGACATCACTGCCCACACTGACACTATATGATGACTGAGCTGATGACATCACTGTCCACACTGACACTATATGATGACTGAGCTGAGCTGATGACATCACTGCCCACACTGACACTATATGATGACTGAGCTGATGACATCACTGCCCACACTGACACTATATGATGACTGAGCTGAGCTGATGACATCACTGCGCCACACTGACACTATATGATGACTGAGCTGATGACATCACTGCCCACACTGACACTATATGATGACTGAGCTGAGTTGATGACATCACTGCCCACACTGACACTATATGATGACTGAGCTGATGACATCACTGCCCACACTGACACTATATGATGACTGAGCTGAGCTGATGACATCACTGCCCACACTGACACTATATGATGACTGAGCTGATGACATCACTGCCCGCACTGACACTATATGATGACTGACCTGAGCTGATGACATCACTGCCCAAACTGACACTATATGATGACTGAGCTGAGCTGATGACATCACTGCCCACACTGACACTATATGATGACTGACCTGAGCTGATGACATCACTGCCCACACTGACACTATATGATGACTGAGCTGAGCTGATGACATCACTGCCCGCACTGACACTATATGATGACTGAGCTGAGCTGATGACATCACTGCCCAAACTGACACTATATGATGACATCACTGCCCGCACTGACACTATATGATGACTGACCTGAGCTGATGACATCACTGCCCACACTGACACTATATGATGACTGAGCTGAGCTGATGACATCACTGCCCGCACTGACACTATATGATGACTGAGCTGAGCTGATGACATCACTGCCCAAACTGACACTATATGATGACATCACTGCCCGCACTGACACTATATGATGACTGACCTGAGCTGATGACATCACTGCCCGCACTGACACTATATGATGACTGAGCTGAGCTGATGACATCACTGCCCGCACTGACACTATATGATGACATCACTGCCCGCACTGACACTATATGATGACTGACCTGAGCTGATGACATCACTGCCCAAACTGACACTATATGATGACTGAGCTGATGACATCACTGCCCGCACTGACACTATATGATGACTGAGCTGAGCTGATGACATCACTGCCCAAACTGACACTATATGATGACATCACTGCCCGCACTGACACTATATGATGACTGAGCTGAGCTGATGACATCACTGCCCGCACTGACACTATATGATGACTGAGCTGAGCTGATGACATCACTGCCCGCACTGACACTATATGATGACTGAGCTGAGCTGATGACATCACTGCCCGCACTGACACTATATGATGACTGAGCTGAGCTGATGACATCACTGCCCGCACTGACACTATATGATGACTGAGCTGATGACATCACTGCCCACACTGACACTATATGATGACTGAGCTGAGCTGATGACATCATTGCCTGCACTGACACTATATGATGACTGAGCTGAGCTGATGACATCACTGCCTGCACTGACACTATATGATGACTGAGCTGAGCTGATGACATCACTGCCCACACTGACACTATATGATGACTGAGCTGAGCTGATGACATCACTGCCCACACTGACACTATATGATGACTGAGCTGATGACATCACTGCCCACACTGACACTATATGATGACTGAGCTGAGCTGATGACATCACTGCCCACACTGACACTATATGATGACTGAGCTGAACTGATGACATCACTGCCCGCACTGACACTATATGATGACTGAGCTGATGACATCACTGCCCACACTGACACTATATGATGACTGAGCTGAGCTGATGACATCACTGCCCGCACTGACACTATATGATGACTGAGCTGATGACATCACTGTCCACACTGACACTATATGATGACTGAGCTGAGCTGATGACATCACTGCCCGCACTGACACTATATGATGACTGAGCTGAGCTGATGACATCACTGCCCACACTGACACTATATGATGACTGAGCTGAACTGATGACATCACTGCCCGCACTGACACTATATGATGACTGAGCTGATGACATCACTGCCCACACTGACACTATATGATGACTGAGCTGAGCTGATGACATCACTGCCCACACTGACACTATATGATGACTGAGCTGAGCTGATGACATCACTGCCCGCACTGACACTATATGATGACTGAGCTGATGACATCACTGCCCACACTGACACTATATGATGACTGAGCTGAGCTGATGACATCACTGCCCACACTGACACTATATGATGACTGAGCTGATGACATCACTGCCCACACTGACACTATATGATGACTGAGCTGATGACATCACTGCCCACACTGACACTATATGATGACTGAGCTGATGACATCACTGCCCACACTGACACTATATGATGACTGAGCTGAGCTGATGACATCACTGCCCACACTGACACTATATGATGACTGAGCTGAGCTGATGACATCACTGCCCGCACTGACACTATATGATGACTGAGCTGATGACATCACTGCCCACACTGACACTATATGATGACTGAGCTGAGCTGATGACATCACTGCCCGCACTGACACTATATGATGACTGAGCTGAGCTGATGACATCACTGCCCACACTGACACTATATGATGACTGAGCTGAGCTGATGACATCACTGCCCGCACTGACACTCTACAATGACTGAGCTGAGCTGATGACATCACTGCCCGCACTGACACTATATGATGACTGAGCTGATGACATCACTGCCCACACTGACACTATATGATGACTGAGCTGAGCTGATGACATCATTGCCTGCACTGACACTATATGATGACTGAGCTGAGCTGATGACATCACTGCCTGCACTGACACTATATGATGACTGAGCTGAGCTGATGACATCACTGCCCACACTGACACTATATGATGACTGAGCTGAGCTGATGACATCACTGCCCACACTGACACTATATGATGACTGAGCTGATGACATCACTGCCCACACTGACACTATATGATGACTGAGCTGAGCTGATGACATCACTGCTCGCACTGACACTATATGATGACTGAGCTGAGCTGATGACATCACTGCCCGCACTGACACTATATGATGACTGAGCTGAGCTGATGACATCACTGCCCACACTGACACTATATGATGACTGAGCTGAACTGATGACATCACTGCCCGCACTGACACTATATGATGACTGAGCTGATGACATCACTGCCCACACTGACACTATATGATGACTGAGCTGAGCTGATGACATCACTGCCCACACTGACACTATATGATGACTGAGCTGAGCTGATGACATCACTGCCCGCACTGACACTATATGATGACTGAGCTGATGACATCACTGCCCACACTGACACTATATGATGACTGAGCTGAGCTGATGACATCACTGCCCACACTGACACTATATGATGACTGAGCTGATGACATCACTGCCCACACTGACACTATATGATGACTGAGCTGATGACATCACTGCCCACACTGACACTATATGATGACTGAGCTGATGACATCACTGCCCACACTGACACTATATGATGACTGAGCTGAGCTGATGACATCACTGCCTACACTGACACTATATGATGACTGACCTGATGACATCACTGCCCGCACTGACACTATATGATGACTGAGCTGATGACATCACTGCCTACACTGACACTATATGATGACTGAGCTGATGACATCACTGCCCACACTGACACTATATGATGACTGAGCTGAGCTGATGACATCACTGCCTACACTGACACTATATGATGACTGACCTGATGACATCACTGCCCGCACTGACACTATATGATGACTGAGCTGAGCTGATGACATCACTGCCCACACTGACACTATATGATGACTGAGCTGATGACATCACTGCCCACACTGACACTATATGATGACTGAGCTGATGACATCACTGCCCACACTGACACTATATGATGACTGAGCTGAGCTGATGACATCACTGCCCACACTGACACTATATGATGACTGAGCTGATGACATCACTGTCCACACTGACACTATATGATGACTGAGCTGAGCTGATGACATCACTGCCCACACTGACACTATATGATGACTGAGCTGATGACATCACTGCCCACACTGACACTATATGATGACTGAGCTGAGCTGATGACATCACTGCCCACACTGACACTATATGATGACTGAGCTGATGACATCACTGCCCACACTGACACTATATGATGACTGAGCTGAGTTGATGACATCACTGCCCACACTGACACTATATGATGACTGAGCTGATGACATCACTGCCCACACTGACACTATATGATGACTGAGCTGAGCTGATGACATCACTGCCCACACTGACACTATATGATGACTGAGCTGATGACATCACTGCCCGCACTGACACTATATGATGACTGACCTGAGCTGATGACATCACTGCCCAAACTGACACTATATGATGACTGAGCTGAGCTGATGACATCACTGCCCACACTGACACTATATGATGACTGACCTGAGCTGATGACATCACTGCCCACACTGACACTATATGATGACTGAGCTGAGCTGATGACATCACTGCCCGCACTGACACTATATGATGACTGAGCTGAGCTGATGACATCACTGCCCAAACTGACACTATATGATGACATCACTGCCCGCACTGACACTATATGATGACTGACCTGAGCTGATGACATCACTGCCCACACTGACACTATATGATGACTGAGCTGAGCTGATGACATCACTGCCCGCACTGACACTATATGATGACTGAGCTGAGCTGATGACATCACTGCCCAAACTGACACTATATGATGACATCACTGCCCGCACTGACACTATATGATGACTGACCTGAGCTGATGACATCACTGCCCGCACTGACACTATATGATGACTGAGCTGAGCTGATGACATCACTGCCCGCACTGACACTATATGATGACATCACTGCCCGCACTGACACTATATGATGACTGACCTGAGCTGATGACATCACTGCCCAAACTGACACTATATGATGACTGAGCTGATGACATCACTGCCCGCACTGACACTATATGATGACTGAGCTGAGCTGATGACATCACTGCCCAAACTGACACTATATGATGACATCACTGCCCGCACTGACACTATATGATGACTGAGCTGATGACATCACTGCCCGCACTGACACTCTATGATGACTGACCTGAGCTGATGACATCACTGCCCGCGCTGACACTATATGATGACTGAGCTGAGCTGATGACATCACTGCCCGCACTGACACTATATGATGACTGAGCTGAGCTGATGACATCACTGCCCGCACTGACACTATATGATGACTGAGCTGAGCTGATGACATCACTGCCCGCACTGACACTAGATGATGATTGAGCTGAGCTGATGACATCACTGCCCGCACTGACACTATATGATGACTGAGCTGAGCTGATGACATCACTGCCCGCACTGACACTATATGATGACTGAGCTGAGCTGATGACATCACTGCCCGCACTGACACTATATGATGACTGAGCTGAGCTGATGACATCACTGCCCACACTGACACTATATGATGACTGAGCTGAGCTGATGACATCACTGCCCGCACTGACACTATATGATGACTGAGCTGAGCTGATGACATCACTGCCCGCACTGACACTATATGATGACTGAGCTGAGCTGATGACATCACTGCCCGCACTGACACTATATGATGACTGAGCTGAGCTGATGACATCACTGCCCGCACTGACACTATATGATGACTGAGCTGAGCTGATGACATCACTGCCCACACTGACACTATATGATGACTGAGCTGAGCTGATGACATCACTGCCCACACTGACACTATATGATGACTGAGCTGAGCTGATGACATCACTGCCCACACTGACACTATATGATGACTGAGCTGAGCTGATGACATCACTGCCCACACTGACACTATATGATGACTGAGCTGAGCTGATCGCTGGACAGCCCAATCAAACTCTGTTGCTTTATTCTCCTGTTCATTGCTCTGAAACAATCAGCGCTGTAAAAAAAATAAAACGGTTTAGTCATGTGACATATTGTACCGGATTGGTGCCATAATGCAGCATAATAAGATTAATCACATCGGTTCAACTTTGTCATAATTAAGATTTTTTTTAAATCTCAGAATTTCGACTTTATCACAATTATGACTTTTTATCATAATTTCAGCTTTGATGTAATTACTCTTTTTCATGTTATAATTTTTATCATAATCACGACAATTAATGTCATAATTTTGAGTATCATAATTACAACTTTTTATCTCAAATTCAACTTTATCAATAAATTTGACTTTTTATAATTTTGACTTTTTATAATTTTGACTTTTTATATTTTTCGACTATCAAAATTTAGACTCTTTATAATTTCGACTTTATCAAAATGTTTACTTTTTATAATTTCGACTTTATACAAATTTTGACTTTATCATAATTACAACTTTTTATGTTATCATTTCAGCTTAATCATAATAAGTTGTTTATGTAATAATTAAAATGTAATCATAATTACGATGTTTTATGACATAATTAGGACTTCTTGAATCTATAATTATGAAGAGAATGCGTTCCGACTGAGTTCTGTGCAGTCGAGGGTTTCAGCGTTTGCTGGTGTTTCCGGATCGTTGGGAAAACGCTGATGTGTTCAGACAGCACAAGCCGGATCTGGATTCATGAAGACGCAGCCCATGTGTGTTTTAAAGCTGTTATGATAAAACACTGTATTTGCTGTAAGTCCAGATATATTCTCCATAGTCATACGCAGCTGTGTGGGATATTATTTTTAGCCCGAGCGCTGGGCCTGCATCCGGCTCTGTGTTTGGGAAGTCTGCTTTGGGAAGCCTGGTTTTATATCAACAGGAAGTTGGGTTTAGACGAGTGTAGAGGAAGTCCTGAGATAGTGGACTCGTGCACTTCACTTTATGCAGTTTGTGTGTAATATGAATTGCGGTCTTATATAATGTTCATGTTTTATTGTGGCTAAAGGAGAGTATAACTGGACATTAGTCACGACAGGAAGCGGTCTGTGGAGCTTCTGCTCTTGACCTCTCTCTGCCGTCTGAGGCCGATGCTAAACTTAGTTTTGCAGTCGGTGTGTCGTAACATGTCTGTGTTTTCAGTGGATTTACTCATCAAACTGCAAGTGCTGAATGTGGAACAGAGGAAAGAGACACTCACACACACTCACACACACTCAGTCGTGCTCATCACTTATTAAATCCACCAACATGTTTTTTTTTAGGATTGATCAAAACTAAATATGTTTATTAATTTCCCACATTTTGTCTTTGTTTGACAGGAGGAAGGACGCAGATCGATGCAACGCTGATATTGTATAATACTCAACCATGGAAGACCATTGATGCCTTTTCATGAATTTATTTTATATTTTATACCACGACACGTCTCCTGTGCCACTGAAGTATGTCACATCAATGGATTTATATTTTTATTAATGTGATAAGAAATCATTTCATTATTCCAATGAATTACAGAGATTCTGATCAATGAAAAAACTGTTGATTGAATAGAAAACAAATAAATATTTAGTTTAAAAGATCAATGATAATGTTTCATATTGTTTACTTTGCACACGATGCAAACATTAAAGGTGTATTTAGATTACATCAATCATTTTTGGCTACAAATAATTATTATTATTACGAGCACAGATCTCTAGAAAATCACCTCCAGAAATATTGATAAATATGAGCAAAACTGACTGGGAATATATTCATTTTTGCCATTTCTCCTCGTAATCTTTCATTCTAAATATTCACAAAAATCTATCCTTTAATTAAAGTTCAATAGGTGAAAGAAAAACCTAAATAATTATTATTTATTTTTAAATTAAATTACATTTGATAATTAATAATTACATAAATAAAAACATTAATCAAAATAAATAAAAAGGTTAAAATAAAATTTGATTGAAATGAATAAAATAAATACACTTGATAAAACGAAATAATTAATTTAATTTTATTTAAATAAATAGAAATGTAAAAAATAAATAAAAGTGTGATTACACTACTAAATAAATAACATTAAAATAAGATATAAATAAGTATAAATCAATACAATAGACAAATAAATACATGTATTAAAATAAATACAATTGTATTAAAATTAAAAATAAATAATCAACACATTTGATTAAAATAATTAATATTTGATTTGGGGTTCCATCACATCGGGGCGATCATGTTTGGGACTCCGTCGCATCGGGGTGATCATGTTTGGGTTCCGTCGCATCGGGGCGATCATGTTTGGGGCTCCGTCGCATCGGGGCGATCATGTTTGGGACTCCGTCGCATCGGGGCGATCATGTTTGGGGCTCCGTCGCATCGGGGCGATCATGTTTGGGGCTCCGTCGCGCATCGGGCGATCATGTTTGGGACTCCGTCGATCGGGCGATCATGTTTGGGGCTCCGCCGCATCGGGCGATCATGTTGGGTTCCGTCGCGCATCGGGCGATCATGTTTGGGACTCGCCGCATCGGGCGATCATGTTTGGGGCTCCGTCGCATCGGGCGATCATGTTTGGGTTCCGCCGCATCGGGGCGATCATGTTTGGGGCTCCGTCGCATCGGGGCGATCATGTTTGGGGTTCCGTCGCATCGGGGCGATCATGTTTGGGGCTCCGTCGCATCGGGGCGATCATGTTTGGGGCTCCGCCACATCGGGCGATCATGTTTGGGACTCCGTCGCATCGGGCGATCATGTTTGGGGCTCCGATCGGGCGATCATGTTTGGGGCTCCGCCGCATCGGGCGATCATGTTTGGGGCTCCACGATCGGGCGATCATGTTTGGGTTCCGTCGCATCGGGCGATCATGTTTGGGTTCCGTCGATCGGGTGATCATGTTTGGGTTCCACGCATCGGGCGATCATGTTTGGGTTCCGCCGCATCGGGTGATCATGTTTGGGTTCCACGCATCGGGGCGATCATGTTTGGGGCTCCGTCGCATCGGGGCGATCATGTTTGGGGCTCCGCCACATCGGGCGATCATGTTTGGGGCTCCGTCGATCGGGCGATCATGTTTGGGTTCCGTCGATCGGGTGATCATGTTTGGGTTCCGCCGCATCGGGCGATCATGTTTGGGGCTCCGCATCGGGCGATCATGTTTGGGGTTCCGTCGCATCGGGTGATCATGTTTGGGGCTCCGTCGCATCGGGGCGATCATGTTTGGGGCTCCGTCACATCGGGGCGATCATGTTTGGGGCTCCGTCGCATCGGGGCGATCATGTTTGGGGCTCCGTCACATCGGGGCGATCATGTTTGGGGCTCCGCCACATCGGGGCGATCATGTTTGGGGCTCCGTCGCATTGGGGTGATCATGTTTGGGGCTCCATCGCATCGGGGCGATCATGTTTGGGACTCCGCCGATCGGGCGATCATGTTTGGGACTCCGTCGCATCGGGCGATCATGTTTGGGGCTCCGTCGCATTGGGGCGATCATGTTTGGGTTCCACGCATCGGGCGATCATGTTTGGGGCTCCGCCGCATCGGGCGATCATGTTTGGGGCTCCGCCGCATCGGGCGATCATGTTTGGGGCTCCGCCGCATCGGGCGATCATGTTTGGGGCTCCGCCGCATCGGGCGATCATGTTTGGGGCTCCGCCGCATCGGGCGATCATGTTTGGGGCTCCGCCGCATCGGGTGATCATGTTTGGGTTCCGCGCATCGGGTGATCATGTTTGGGGCTCCGCCACATCGGGCGATCATGTTTGGGGCTCCGCCACATCGGGCGATCATGTTTGGGGCTCCGCCGCATTGGGGCGATCATGTTTGGGACTCCGTCGCATCGGGCGATCATGTTTGGGGCTCCGCCACATCGGGCGATCATGTTTGGGGCTCCACATCGGGCGATCATGTTTGGGACTCCGTCGCATCGGGGCGATCATGTTTGGGGCTCCGTCGCATCGGGGCGATCATGTTTGGGTTCCGTCGCATCGGGGCGATCATGTTTGGGGCTCCGTCGCATCGGGGCGATCATGTTTGGGGCTCCGTCGCATCGGGGCGATCATGTTTGGGGCTCCGTCGCATCGGGCCGATCATATTTGGGGCCCCGTCGCATCGGGGCGATCATGTTTGGGGCTCCGTTGCATCGGGCGATCATGTTTGGGGCTCCGTCGCATCGGGGTGATCATATTTGGGGCTCCGTCGCATCGGGGCGATCATGTTTGGGGTTCCGTCGCATCGGGGTGATCATGTTTGGGGCTCCGTCGCATCGGGGCGATCATGTTTGGGGCTCCGCCACATCGGGCGATTATGTTTGGGGCTCCGTCGCATCGGGGCGATCATGTTTGGGGCTCCGTCACATCGGGGCGATCATGTTTGGGGCTCCACATCGGGCGATCATGTTTGGGGCATCGGGGCCATCATGTTTGGGGCTCCGTCGCATCGGGGTGATCATGTTTGGGGCTCCATCGCATCAGGGCGATCATGTTTGGGGTTCCATCACATCGGGGTGATCATGTTTGGGACTCACGCATCGGGCGATCATGTTTGGGGCTCCATCGCATTGGGGCGATCATGTTTGGGGCTCCATCGCATCGGGCGATCATGTTTGGGGCTCCATCGCATCGGGCGATCATGTTTGGGGCTCCATGACATCGGGCGATCATGTTTGGGGCTCCATCACATCGGGCGATCATGTTTGGGGCTCCATCACATCGGGCGATCATGTTTGGGGCTCCGCCGCATCGGGCGATCATGTTTGGGGCTCCGCCGCATCGGGCGATCATGTTTGGGGCTCCGCCACATCGGGCGATCATGTTTGGGGCTCCGCCGCATCGGGCCGATCATATTTGGGGCCCGTCGCATCGGGCGATCATGTTTGGGGCTCCGTTGCATCGGGCGATCATGTTTGGGGCTCCGCCGCATCGGGTGATCATATTTGGGGCTCCGCCGCATCGGGCGATCATGTTTGGGGTTCCGCATCGGGTGATCATGTTTGGGGCTCCGTCGCATCGGGGCGATCATGTTTGGGGCTCCGTCGCATCGGGCGATCATGTTTGGGGCTCCGTCACATCGGGCGATCATGTTTGGGGCTCACATCGGGCAATCATGTTTGGGGCTCCGCATTGGGGTGATCATGTTTGGGGCTCCATCGCATCGGGCGATCATGTTTGGGACTCCATCGCATTGGGGCGATCAAGTTTGGGACTCCGCCGCATCGGGCGATCATGTTTGGGGCTCCGTCGCATTGGGGCGATCATGTTTGGGTTCCGCCGCATCGGGCGATCATGTTTGGGGCTCCGCCGCATCGGGCGATCATGTTTGGGGCTCCGTCCGCATCGGGCGATCATGTTTGGGGCTCCGCCGCATCGGGCGATCATGTTTGGGGCTCCGTCGCATCGGGGCGATCATGTTTGGGGCTCCGTCGCATCGGGGCGATCATGTTTGGGGCTCCGTCGCATCGGGGTGATCATGTTTGGGTTCCGTCGCATCGGGTGATCATGTTTGGGGCTCCACATCGGGCGATCATGTTTGGGGCTCCGCCACATCGGGCGATCATGTTTGGGGCTCCGCCGCATTGGGGCGATCATGTTTGGGACTCCGTCGCATCGGGCGATCATGTTTGGGGCTCCGCCACATCGGGCGATCATGTTTGGGGCTCCGCCATCGGGCGATCATGTTTGGGACTCCGCGCATCGGGCGATCATGTTTGGGGCTCCGTCGCATCGGGCGATCATGTTTGGGGCTCCGCCGCATCGGGCGATCATGTTTGGGGCTCCGTCGATCGGGCGATCATGTTTGGGGCTCCGTCATCGGGTGATCATGTTTGGGTTCCGTCGCATCGGGGTGATCATGTTTGGGGCTCCGTCACATCGGGGCGATCATGTTTGGGGCTCCGTCACATCGGGGCGATCATGTTTGGGGCTCCGTCGCATTGGGGTGATCATGTTTGGGGCTCCATCGCATCGGGGCGATCATGTTTGGGACTCCGTCGCATCGGGGCGATCATGTTTGGGGCATCGGGGCCATCATGTTTGGGGCTCCGTCGCATCGGGGTGATCATGTTTGGGGCTCCATCGCATCAGGGCGATCATGTTTGGGGTTCCATCACATCGGGGTGATCATGTTTGGGACTCCGTCGCATCGGGGCGATCATGTTTGGGGCTCCATCGCATTGGGGCGATCATGTTTGGGGCTCCATCGCATCGGGGCGATCATGTTTGGGGCTCCATCGCATCGGGGCGATCATGTTTGGGGCTCCATCACATCGGGCGATCATGTTTGGGGCTCCATCACATCGGGCGATCATGTTTGGGGCTCCATCACATCGGGCGATCATGTTTGGGGCTCCGTCGCATCGGGGCGATCATGTTTGGGGCTCCGTCGCATCGGGGCGATCATGTTTGGGGCTCCATCACATCGATCATGTTTGGGGCTCCATCACATCGGGCGATCATGTTTGGGGCTCCATCACATCGGGCGATCATGTTTTGGGCTCCGCATCGGGCGATCATGTTTGGGGCTCCACGCATCGGGCGATCATGTTTGGGGCTCCGCATCGGGCGATCATGTTTAAGTTCCGCCGCATCGGGCGATCATGTTT
Source organism: Gobiocypris rarus (assembly GCA_023029165.1). NCBI lineage: Eukaryota > Metazoa > Chordata > Actinopteri > Cypriniformes > Gobionidae > Gobiocypris > Gobiocypris rarus. Next base: position 53,826,610 of record CM040916.1, read on the forward strand.
GGGGCTCCGCCGCATCGGGCGATTATGTTTGGGGCTCCGCCGCATCGGGCGATTATGTTTGGGGCTCCGTCGATCGGGCGATCATGTTTGGGGCTCCGCCACATCGGGCGATCATGTTTGGGAGTCCGTCGCATCGGGGTGATCATGTTTGGGGCTCCGTCGCATCGGGCCGATCATGTTTGGGGCTCCGTCGCATCGGGGCGATCATGTTTGGGGCTCCGTCGCATCGGGGCGATCATGTTTGGGTTCCGTCGCATCGGGGCGATCATGTTTGGGTTCCGTCGCATCGGGGCGATCATGTTTGGGGCTCCGTCGCATCGGGGCGATCATGTTTGGGGCTCCGTCGCATCGGGGTGATCATGTTTGGGTTCCGTCGCATCGGGGCGATCATGTTTGGGGCTCCGTCGCATCGGGGCGATCATGTTTGGGTTCCGTCGCATCGGGGCGATCATGTTTGGGGCATCGGGCGATCATGTTTGGGAGCATCGGGCGATCATGTTTGGGGCATCGGGGCGATCATGTTTGGGGCTCCGTCGCATCGGGGCGATCATATTTGGGGCTCCGTCGCGTCGGGGCGATCATGTTTGGGGGCATCGGCGATCATGTTTGGGGTCAGTCGCATCGGGCGATCATGTTTGGGGCTCCGCCGCATCGGGCGATCATGTTTGGGCTCCGTCGCGATCGGGGCTATCATGTTTGGGTTCCGCCGCATCGGGCGATCATGTTTGGGTTCCGTCGCATCGGGGCGATCATGTTTGGGGCTCTGTCGCATCGGGCCGATCATGTTTGGGGCTCCGCATCGGGCGATCATGTTTGGGTTCCGTCGCATCGGGGCGATCATGTTTGGGTTCCGTCGCATCGGGGCGATCATGTTTGGGGCATCGGGGCGATCATGTTTGGGGCATCGGGGCGATCATGTTTGGGGCTCCGCATCGGGCGATCATATTTGGGGCTCCGTCGCATCGGGGCGATCATATTTGGGGCTCCGTCGCGTCGGGGCGATCATGTTTGGGGCATCGGGGCGATCATGTTTGGGGGTCAGTCGCATCGGGGCGATCATGTTTGGGGCTCCGTCGCATCGGGGCGATCATGTTTGGGGCTCCGTCGCATCGGGGCGATCATATTTGGGGCTCCGTCGCGTCGGGGCGATCATGTTTGAGGCATCGGGGCGATCATGTTTGGGGGTCAGTCGCATCGGGGCGATCATGTTTGGGGTTCAGTCGCATCGTGCGATCATGTTTGGGGCATCGGGGCGATCATGTTTGGGGCTCCGTCGCATCGGGGCGATCATGTTTGGGTTCCGTCGCATCGGGGCGATCATGTTTGGGTTCCGTCGCATCGGGGCGATCATGTTTGGGTTCCGTCACTTCGTAAGATCATGTTTGGGGCTCCATTGCATTGGGGCGATCATGTTTGGGGCTCCGTCGCATCGTAAGATCATGTTTGGGGCATTGGGGCGATCATGTTTGGGGCTCCGTCGCATCGGGGCGATCATGTTTGGGGCTCCGTCGCATTGGAGCGATCATGTTTGGGGCTCCGTCGCATCGGGGCGATCATATTTGGGGCTCCGTCGCATCGGGGCGATCATATTTGGGCTCCGTCGCGCGCCGGGCGATCATGTTTGGGGCATCGGGCGATCATGTTTGGGGGTCAGTCGCATCGGGGCGATCATGTTTGGGGCTCCGTCGCATCGGGGCGATCATGTTTGGGGCTTCGTCGCATCGGGGCGATCATATTTGGGGCTCCGTCACGTCGGGGCGATCATGTTTGGGGCATCGGGGCGATCATGTTTGGGGTTCAGTCGCATCGGGGCGATCATGTTTGGGGTTCAGTTGCATCGTGCGATCATGTTTGGGGCATCGGGGCGATCATGTTTGGGGCTCCGGCGCATCGGGGCGATCATGTTTGGGTTCCGTCGCATTTGGGCGATCATGTTTGGGTTCCGTCACATCGTAAGATCATGTTTGGGGCTCCATTGCATTGGGGCGATCATGTTTGGGGCTCCGTCGCATCGTAAGATCATGTTTGGGGCATTGGGGCGATCATGTTTGGGGCTCCGTCGCATCGGGGCGATCATGTTTGGGTTCCGTCGCATCGGTGGATCATGTTTGGGGCTCCGTTGCATTGGGCGATCATATTTGGGGCTCCGTCGCATCGGGCCGATCATGTTTGGGGCTCCTTCGCATCGGGGCGATCATGTTTGGGGCTCCTTCGCATCGGGCCGATCATATTTGGGGCCCCGTCGCATCGGGGCGATCATGTTTGGGGCTCCGTTGCATCGGGCGATCATGTTTGGGGCTCCGTCGCATCGGGGTGATCATATTTGGGGCTCCGTCGCATCGGGCGATCATATTTGGGGCTCCGTCGCATTGGGGCGATCATGTTTGGGGCTCCGTCGCATCGGGGCGATCATATTTGGGGCTCCGTCGCATTGGGGCGATCATGTTTGGGGCTCCATTGCATTGGGGCGATCATGTTTGGGGCTCCGTCGCATCGGGGCGATCATATTTGGGGCTCCGTCGCATCGGGCGATCATATTTGGGGCTCCGTCGCATCGGGGCGATCATGTTTGGGGCTCCGTCGCATCGGGCGATCATGTTTGGGGTTCCTTCGCATCGGGGCGATCATGTTTGGGTGTCTGTGGCGTCTGACGGATTGAAAACTGGTACTTTTCTAATGGTCTATCCCAAACCCAGCTCTGGTATTTTTCCAAAAAGCTTTCTTTTGATCTCATCTCTGCTCATGAAACCCACTGACCGCTCCAGTAACGCCTGCAAACTCTCTGCTTTTTACTGCATGCTTCCCGAATAGCTTGTGGTCATATAGATGAAGTTTAATCAAGTTTTGGAGACTTTCTGACCCCAAGACCCGGCTAGGTCAGAAGACACGTGGTGCAGAAGATGAAGGATATGATAGACTCAATGCTTTTCCTCTCACGGGTAAATAAATGACCTGAATGCATGAAAATCCCCTGTTGCTCCAGTAATAATCACGTCAATCTGGGTGGACACAAAATGACTTCTGTAACAAGTCAGTTATCACAATCTGTCGTTTTAGGCTGAACTATCAACTAATCCAGAGGTTTGTCACGAACAACCAGGAAATACTTCCAGAGTCAGAAACGAAGTGTCTACATGTTTCTTTGTCCAGTATGATCTGATCATTTGCACATATACTTGCATAATTCTGGCTCAGAGAATATGGAGATGATTCCACGTTATATAAGACTGTGGTGCTTTTGTTCTTTCTAACCTTTATGCATTTGAATATTGTCCACCTTCTCAGGTACACAATGCAAATCTCTGTGGTTGTGTTGTGACACACACACACACACACACACACACACACACACACACACACACTTATTATCAGCTCTAGTGAAGGCTTCTTTTATTTTATAGTCTTTGGTATCACTTCCCCTCTCCACTTGAGAAAGCTTTAAAAAGGCATTTTTTAAATATCTATTTCCTGAGAGGATATTACAGATTGTCAGATATATTTTCATGATAACAACATGCAAACTGGCAGAAATATTGTCCATTAATATCGCACACAGATCTTTTTACAGATATATGCTTCTCAGTGTTTTAGTGTGTATTCTGTGCATACAGTGTGTGACTGCTGTTTGTAGCAATATAGTATAGTGAGATATATCTGGAATAATACGACTTACTGAAAATACTGCCTATTATTATAAAAAAAATATTTATTAATGCAATCAATCAATCAATCAACTTTATTTATATAGCACTTTTACAATGACGATTGTTTCAAAGCAGCTTCACAGTGTTAATGGTAACACTTTGTATGTTATATATATAATCATATACTGTATATGATTCTGATATATGATATTTAATATTGTGCATATACACTCACCTAAAGGATTATTAGGAGCACACACTAATACTGTGTTTGACCCCCTTTCGCCTTCAGAACTGCCTTAATTCTACGTGGCATTGATTCAACAAGGTGCTGAAAGCATTCTTTAGAAATGTTGGCCCATATTGATAGGATAGCATCTTGCAGTTGATGGAGATTTGTGGGATGCACATCCAGGGCACGAAGCTCCCGTTCCACCACATCCCAAAGATGCTCTATTGGGTTGAGATCTGGTGACTGTGGGGGCCATTTTAGTTCAGTGAACTCATTGTCATGTTCAACAAACCAATTTGAAATGATTGGAGCTTTGTGACGGTTCATTATCCTGCTGGAAGTAGCCATCAGAGGATGGGAACATGGTGGTCATAAAGGGATGGACATGGTCAGAAACAATGCTCAGGTAGGCCGTGGCATTTAAACCATTGTTAGGGGTATAACAGCTTAGACCCAGAGACCAGTAGTGAAGAATGAAGACAAAGAGTCAGGAGTGCAATTAATTAAAGATAAATTTTACTTAAGAATAGTTTGCAGTTTCATCAGCAGAAGCCAGCTTCAAGTCTCACAAGGAGTTCGTAGGCCGCGCTTCCTCTCTACCGGTCTCGTCATACCGTACATACAATTGTCCCAACAGTTATACTGTTTTCAAGGTCTAGCCACGTCATTTCTTCAAGGTGTATGATTCTGATTGGCTCAGAGAAAATGTACAGTCATGGTAAATTTCCACACAAGGATAGATAGCAGAGCATATCACTAAACTAGGCAGACTAGTTGTCGCCCCATGACTAGATTTAGATCATTGTTGACCTCGGAGGTTGCAGAAAGGCGTCTTCACATCTGGTGTTGTCCATCTTAAATATTGGGCCTGCACAGATCATGCAACGCACACACACACTCGCTCCCCAGAATCACAGCGCTCTCAAGGTTGGAGAGTCTTATCAACAAAGCACTTCACCAAAACATACTGATAACATGTGCTTTCTCTCAGTGAGAGGTACAGACAATAGTACAGGCAATATTCATCTTGATTCTTTAGCGTTTCAGTAAAAGGAAATATAAAATGAATAAAATATAATAAAATGAAAGACAAATTCATATTTAATCTATGGAAGCCGTGCTAAGTGAGCAAACACTGTTACTGCACTCCCGGCATGTTAGAGGCTGTTACACATAGGCCAGACACCACTCAAAGACCAAATACAAACTTTAGAAAACATAAAAGAAGAACAAACAATCTGTAGTTCTATTGAGTAAAATCAACTGGAATTAATCATTAGAAATAAGAGGATAAATATTAATTAAGGCTTTGATTATGAATCTGATTAAGATATTTACAGGTATATTGAAGCGGCAGGGGATTTCAGACTTCCCCCTTCATTCCCCCCTTAGTCCAATTTTGGGGTCCTGTCACCCCCATATTTTGGGCTACCAATTTAGGCCGCTACATAATTTCCATGTTCCCCCCTTGTCAGGTTATAAAACAGAAAATATCCTTTTCAACGATTTAACTTCAACCATTATTAATTTATTAATCTAGGATAATTTGGCTTTTATCATTGGCTTGAATGCTTACAAACAAGCACATATTCATCCTTAGAAGGACATACTAAATTAACCCCATGTCATCATAAATACCAAAATAAATCATTCCAAATAGGTATTTGCAAATACACTCCGTCCAAATTAAAGACCTTTTTCATGTTCAATAATGGTCTGAAATAAAAATAAACAAAAACAAAAAAAATAAATAGACAGAATAATCCATCCAATTACATCCAGTCATAAAACATCGAACTTTTTTGTCAAACTTGCTATTTCCATCAAATCCAGTTTTCACTCATCATAGCCCACATCGTTTTTAACTTAAATGAACATAACCATAAATTCTTAATGTTAAAAAAAAACATTTAATCAAAATTCCCTAATCATCAATTCGTGTCATATTCAATCAGCTTGTTCATATTTTTTTTTTTTCTTGTGACATAATGCTTAACCATTGCATATACCCAATTGGTATTTATCAAATTCTTTTCAGCTCATGTTATCATAAAACATTCAAAATCAATCAATTATGATTTCCTTTAAAGTACATTTTTCTCAATGTCTTGTCCATTAAACTCTTTAGGTGTAAGCTCCAAATGACTAAAATCTTAAACCTCTTAATTCATGTCATATGGTAGTGATACTTATCATCAAATATCATCACTAGCCTTACCTCGCCACTTACAACAAAAATTGTTATAATTTTACCAAGAACAAATTCTCATAATCTCCCATAGTATTTTAACTCTGTACTATAAGTCATCATCAATTTCTTTAAAGCTGTTTTAAAACAATCTGTATTTTGAAAAGCATTCATAGTTCAATTCCTATTAACCTAATTTGTCTTCAGGTTTCAAAAGTTCTGTCAAAAAGTTTTATTGTCACAGCATCAGTCTTTGGGCTATGTCTCTCTTGTTTTAACTTGTTTGTAATGTCCCTCTATCAAAGTCTGCAGATGCACCATGTGCTCAATATTATTTATCTTATTTCTACTGCTCTGCAGAAACCAAAATATTACTTCACATAGAAAGACTCAAGTCACTTGATTTTCCAACATTAATGGTAGTTATCTCTATAAATCACATTTAATGCCTCCATTTAATGGAGGAAACATAAAATAAAAATAAAACTTCTTGGAAGTTATCTCTTTGTTCGCCCTCCTGCCTTTCAGAAATATGAGGGAGTCTCTGGATAATTTGGATAGTGACTTCAGCCAATTTGTCACTTTGTCTCTGCCGTCAAGTCCATAAAATGTACCTTTACCATTCTTAATCAATCAACATTATTCAATTGTAGACCCTCTGTTGAATTTAGAGAAGGGTTTTTAACCCATCATGAACGGCAATCTTTAGCTTTACAATTCTTTTTTAATATACATACTAATCCAGAGATTAATTCAAATCAGCATTATAAATGACAAAAGTCATAATTACCAGTAACGGACAGAGCTGGATACCAATCCACTTAAAGCTCGTCCCATGTTCAGTTCTGGATCATCGTTTCACCAGATTCCTTCAGAATTAGAAGTTTCTTTAAATGTTGTCGTTGACTTAACCCATCTGTGATGATAAACACTCATTACAGAGGTTAATGACACCATACACTAGACATCAGGACAGAATAGTTCCCAACACATCCAAAACATAAAGTGCAGTCATCAACATACACACACACACACACTAAACACAAATATTAATTTCTCATTCTCAAAATTTGCTTTTGGTGTTAACTCTAAAAATTATTTAAACTCTGGTCTTACAAAATCTCTTAACCAATTTCAGATCATGTCTTTTCATTATTCATCTGTTTTTATAAGTCAGCTGGGTTGTTTTGGTTCTGATATCATTTCTTTGTTTTGTTTCAGCTTTAGCAGGGCGATAACAAACTGTCACAGTACCATCCCTGTGTCCACAAGCAGTCTCTCTCTCTCTCTCTCTCTCTCTCTCTCTCTCTCTCTCTCTGATAATCTTTTCAACTGTCTTCTAAGACTTTAACCTTTAATCCTTCAAAGTTTTAGAAATTTAAATGTTTAACTTTCAAATTAGAGCATCTCCAATAAGTTACACTATGAAATTGTTTCAAGTTATCTTTAGTTTAAATACCTTTTGTCATCCAGACCTTCTCTTTAAACTTCAAAAGCCGTCCTCATCTTAAAGTCATCACCATGTCTCTGAATCAAGCCTGCTGAAGTAAACTCATAATAACATTAATTCAGTTTTACTGATACAAATTAATACATTTTGTTCTGGTCTCCACACAAGTTAAATGACAAGCACTGCATGGTCTCAGCCGGCTCTTGAATGCCCCCTACCATCATAACTCTTTCGCTCAGGGTCTTTCTTCCCTGGCACTCAATTTATGCGGTTATTGGTGAGCGGTATAGAGGAGCATAATTAGGGCAGGCCCTGCTGTGTCCTGTCTGGACTCTCGGCCCCCACAAGCACAGCTTCCCCCCTTCACTGATGCTGCTGGCCTCACAGACATCGCTCCACTCTCATACACACCTCACATACAACCCCAAGTGGGGTCCCACTTGGGGTCCCAAGTGACTTTACGTGATTTCCCTGGCTTGGGTTGTTCCCCGCTGGCCAAAAGAGAATCTTACCCGTCTTCGGGAAACCACCTCGTGCCCACTTGGTCATCGCTTGAGATCTTTGACCCTCAACAGGATCCAATATTTTCTGGAGCCTTGGGGAAAGTGCATTCAAGAGTCACCAGAGCCAATTAGTCTGCTTACTATAGGTAGAACATGGAGACAGGTTAATCATAACACAACTTAATCACTAAAATCCATCATACCTCTTCAAAGACGCAATCTAACAGTGCGTGGGTTACACTCAGTGAATTTAGCCATAACAACTGTCCATTCAATTTAGAGTTTGACTATCTCTATGAACAAAGCCATTTTCTGTACATGGTGGAGGCTAAGATCAGACACTGAAGTTACTGGTCATATGTAAAATATTAATCATCATTTAAGTTCTGTGTGTAAAATCATTGTATACCTCTTTAACCACTAAAACATATCCTAATATTTTCAAGTGATGCCCTGTGCTTTTACTTATCAATATCTTATCACAGGCTCAGATATCAGCTTTGAGCTCGTTTCGAAAGAGAGAGACACTCCTAGGCCTTCGGGACTGGTACTGCATTTTCATAAACTTTTAACTTCTCACTCTAGCACAGCATAAGACTTGGCTAGAGATTACATTTGTTTTTCAATAAACATCAGACATTATCCTTTTAACTCTATCATTTGCCAGAAATGACGTTTTCAAATAACCATAGTTGTCATTTTTGTCTTTTGCCCATACAACAAATGTAAACTTCAAAATTCAAATTGAGTCTCAGTTACTTTTTCAATTTTAGCCACAGCACCAGAAATGACATGGTGGGCCAGATTCAGATAAGCAAATAGTTTTATTACAGCTCAGCAGGAGCTTATCTTTTGAAACCAAAACATCAGCTTCTGGGGTTTTCAACATTTTTAACACCAATTTTCCTACAGTGTTTTTACCAATATTCAGTCAACTAAACAGAATTTTCAATAGAGGAACAGGAACAACTTTCTCATAAGTTTGTCATTTAAACCCTCCTACGTCACTATTTATTTTCTTTCCTCTCACGTGTTTTGCAGTCATTGTCTGTAATTTATATCAATAGATTTTCCTTCAAAAGGAATTCCTTAAGACTTAAATTTTTTATTATTCATACGTCTTAGAGTGTAAGTCACTTCTGTTTCTTTTTACTTTGGCTTGTTTACAGAATGTTAGTCTGGTGGCGTGATTTGCCTTTTTTTTTTCTTTCTATACATTATAGGTGAGAGGTTACAGTTACATTCAAAATGGCCCTGCTGACCATAGTTAAAACACTCTCTGTCTGGTTTAGCAACCTTCAGCAACCTATTTTCTTTAATTTCAGTCTGGTTCTCAATCTCTGAGTCTGTGCTTAAAGCATCAACTTCGACAAAATCTTTGAACAGAGCTTGTGATCCGATAAAACATAATGGCTTGCAATTCTTCATGCTTTTACAAAAGCATTTGGGTCTCAAATTGTATCCTTAAGTCTGATTCTCAGTCTCTGTGTCAGTGCCTCTATCAGCAGCTGTTTGAACAGTCTGAGAAGAGAGCGCGAGAGGGGAGGGGGCAGATACGACTGGCCGCTCATACATTTTGCCGTTTTTTTTTTACTTTTCCAAAAACAACCTCAAGCCCTTTACATTTTGGTAATCAGACTATACCATCCCTCAGTTACTTCTGGGATTTTTCTTTAACCTAGAAATTCTAATTTTTCTGGTTCTCTTTGTTTGTAACCAGTCAAGTTGCTGTTTAACTTTACAATCACAATTAAAGCCCTGTCTGACCATTTTCTTAATAAGTCCTGCAAATTTCATTTGTTTTGAGGGCTTCAGAGCAGAGCTGCTTACAGCATTTGAGCTCTTTTTTTTCTTTTTTCTTTATCCAGACTTATGAAGTTACTGATCATGTCACTGAAGTTGTCAGCCATAACTTAGTCAAAGTTCATACTCACCTGGTTACCAGTAAAGATGGAGGCGGCGATCTTTAACCAACACAGCTGTGGCTTCTGCGTGATGAAACTGCAAAGGACACTCGTACGAAAAAGTCACATATACTGGTCCATGCCAATTTGGGTCATTTTTCCTTGGGATCGTTCCAGGTGCATCTCTGGCAAACAACCCTATATCTATTTTTATTTTGTTTAACTAATAACTTATACTTTATTCCCTGACTGCCTGATTCACTAAGTTCTAAATTCGGGGATCCCCTATCTGAGATGGAAGAGATGGAGCAGGTTCACAATGTCTCCTGGACCTTACCAGTTGGTCCAAGACGGGCTCCTGTAGGGGACGTTACCTACACCCGCAGGGCCTCCCCTTTCTTGAGTCCGCTTTGCACTGCATGTTACCGCTTTTTACCTATGCCTTCAGCACGTCACGGCGCTATCAGCGACTTATTATACTATTAACCTTTAGTATAATTATGCCTCACTCTTCACAAGCGGAATGAAGCGAAGTACACTGCTCTCCTTCTCCAATCTCTTCCATTCAGACAGTCCTAACCAAATAATGAAACTTCCTACTACCTTATTTGTTGGTTTGCCAGAGATGACACCATGGAATGATTGCTCGCGAATCCTCCACCATAAACTGTTAGGGTATAACAGCTTAGACCCAGAGACCAGTAGTGAAGAATGAAGACAAAGAGTCAGGAGTGCAATTAATTAAAGATAAATTTTACTTAAGAATAGTTTGCAGTTTCATCAGCAGAAGCCAGCTTCAAGTCTCACAAGGAGTTCGTAGAGGCCGCGCTTCCTCTCTACCGGTCTCGGCTGCATCACATACAATTGTCCCAACAGTTATACTGTTTTCAAGGTCTAGCCACGTCATTTCTTCAAGGTGTATGATTCTGATTGGCTCAGAGAAAATGTACAGTCATGGTAAATTTCCACACAAGGATAGATAGCAGAGCATATCACTAAACTAGGCAGACTAGTTGTCGCCCCATGACTAGATTTAGATCATTGTTGACCTCGGAGGTTGCAGAAAGGCGTCTTCATATCTGGTGTTGTCCATCTTAAATATTGGGCCTGCACAGATCATGCAACGCACACACACACTCGCTCCCCAGAATCACAGCGCTCTCAAGGTTGGAGAGTCTTATCAACAAAGCACTTCACCAAAACATACTGATAACATGTGCTTTCTCTCAGTGAGAGGTACAGACAATAGTACAGGCAATATTCATCTTGATTCTTTAGCGTTTCAGTAAAAGGAAATATAAAATGAATAAAATATAATAAAAATGAAAGACAAATTCATATTTAATCTATGGAAGCCGTGCTAAGTGAGCAAACACTGTTACTGCACTCCCGGCATGTTAGAGGCTGTTACACATAGGCCAGACACCACTCAAAGACCAAATACAAACTTTAGAAAACATAAAAGAAGAACAAACAATCTGTAGTTCTATTGAGTAAAATCAACTGGAATTAATCATTAGAAATAAGAGGATAAATATTAATTAAGGCTTTGATTATGAATCTGATTAAGATATTTACAGGTATATTGAAGCGGCAGGGGATTTCAGACTTCCCCCTTCACCATGCCCAATTGGCACTAAGGGGCCTAAAGTGTGCCAAGAAAACATCCCCCACACCATTACACCACCACCACCAGCCTGCACAGTGAAAACATCCCCCACACCATTACACCACCACCACCAGCCTGCACAGTGAAAACACCCCCCACACCATTACACCACCACCACCAGCCTGCACAGTGAAAACATCCCCCACACCATTACACCACCACCACCAGCCTGCACAGTGAAAACATCCCCCACACCATTACACCACCTCCACCAGCCTGCACAGTGAAAACATCCCCACACCATTACACCACCACCACCAGCCTGCACAGTGAAAACATCCCCACACCATTACACCACCGCCACCAGCCTGCACAGTGAAAACATCCCCACACCATTACACCACCACCACCAGCCTGCACAGTGAAAACATCCCCACACCATTACACCACCGCCACCAGCCTGCACAGTGAAAACATCCCCACACCATTACACCACCTCCACCAGCCTGCACAGTGAAAACATCCCCACACCATTACACCACCACCACCAGCCTGCACAGTGAAAACATCCCCACACCATTACACCACCACCACCAGCCTGCACAGTGAAAACATCCCCACACCATTACACCACCACCACCAGCCTGCACAGTGAAAACATCCCCACACCATTACACCACCACCACCAGCCTGCACAGTGAAAACATCCCCACACCATTACACCACCACCACCAGCCTGCACAGTGAAAACACCCCACACCATTACACCACCACCACCAGCCTGCACAGTGGGAACAAGGCATGATGGATCCATGTTCTCATTCTGTTTACGCCAAATTCTGACTCTACCATCTAAACGTCTCAACAGAAATCGAGACTCATCAGACCAGGCAACATTTTTCCAGTCTTCAACTGTCCAATTTTGGTGAGCTCGCAAATTGTAGCCTCTTTTTCCTATTTGTAGTGGAGATGAGTGGTACCGGTGGGTCTTCTGCTGCTGTAGCCCATCCGCCTCAAGGTTGTGTGTGTTGTGGCTTCACAAATGCTTTGCTGCATACCTCGGTTGTAACGAGTGGTTATTTCAGTCAAAGTTGCTCTTCTATCAGCTTGAATCAGTCGGCCCATTCTCCTCTGACGTCTAGCATCAAAAAGGCATTTTCTCCCACAGGACTGCCGCATACTGGATGTTTTTCCCTTTTCACACCATTCTTTGTAAACCCTAGAAATGGTTGTGCGTGAAAATCCCAGTAACTGAGCAGATTGTGAAATACTCGGCCCGTCTGGCACCAACAACCATGCCACGCTCAAAACTGCTTAAATCCCCTTTCTTTCCCATTCTGACATTCAGTTTGGAGTTCAGGAGATTGTCTTGACCAGGACCACACCCCTAAATGCACTGAAGCAACTGCCATGTGATTGGTTGATTTGATAATTGCATTAATGAGAAATTGAACAGGTGATCCTAATAAACCTTTAGGTGAGTGTATAATGGGTTTATTATCCCTGTAAATATTTTTTATTTAAATTATATATATATATAATGATTGTGATATATGTTGGGTTTTATTTTCCCAATTAAATAATAAATTATATATATAACAACTGTGATATATATAATAGGACGCCTCTTTATCTCCCCCTGCTGGACGATCTGCTGTCCTACCGCCGTGTTTTGTGCGCCTGCGCAGTAAGTCATCATGAGTTCTAGTGGGCGGGGTTTGTTTGAGCGGCTGCGATCCTGTGAGTGAGTGAGTGTAGATGGGTGTGTGTGTGTGTGTGTGTGTGTGTGAGTCTCCGATACCACACAAACCGCTCAAAATAAACCGGGGGAGACGGTAAAGCTCATATACGGCTGCCTCTCCGCCGGGAGAGGAGGAGCAGGAGGGTCTCGGTTCCTGGACGGCCTCTGTGTGCGGGGACTCGAGCCATGGCGCGGGACTATGATTACCTCTTCAAGCTCCTCATCATCGGGGACAGCGGTAAGGAAACACCGAGGATGAGCGACGGGAACCAGGCCTCGGCTCGCTTACAACGACATTTACATGGGCTACAGCGGGCTATAATGCAGACGTTGAGTAATGACTTGTAAATGACTGATGACACGATTGATAGGGATGATGTTGTTTCTGGGATAACTGATGTACGCTAATGGGCCTGTCAACAGTTATTCAGTCAGGGTGTGTTCTGAAATTAATTTGTATTGTCTATTTAAGTAAAATATGAATATGCTACACTGATTAGCATATTGCTTGAAGTGTCAGTGACAGAATGGGTGTAATAATAATATTGTAATAGTGTAATAATAAGCAAACTAAATGCATCAAATGTGGGATTAAATATTAAGTATTTACTGATATGAATGTAAGTTATGCATATATGTGTGTGTATGCATGGTTGTGTGTGTGTGTGTGTGTGTATGTATGCATGGTTGTGTGTATGCATATATGTGTGTGTATATATTTTTGTGTATGCATATGTGTGTGTATATATTTGTGTGTGTGCATATGTGTGTGTATGCATATGTGTGTGTATATGCATATATTTGTGTGTATGCATATGTGTGTGTATGTGTATGCATATGTGTGTGTATGTGTATGCATATGTGTGTGTATGTGTATGCATATGTGTGTGTATGTGTATGCATATGTGTGTGTATGTGTATGCATATGTGTGTGTATGTGTATGCATATATGTGTATGCATATGTGTGTGTATGCATATGTGTGTGTATGTGTATGCATATGTGTGTGTATGTGTATGCATATATTTGTGTGTGTATGCATATATGTGTATGCATATGTGTGTGTATGTGTATGCATATATGTGTGTGTATGCATATATGTGTGTGTATGCATATATTTGTGTGTGTATGCATATATGTGTGTGTATGCGTATGTGTGTGTGTGTGTATGCATGTATGTGTGTGTTTGCAAATATTTGTGTGTATGCATATGTGTGTGTATGTATATATTTGTGTGTGTATGCATAAATTTGTGTGTGTATGTGTATGCATATGTGTGTGTATGCATATATGTATGTGTGTGTGTGTGTATGCATATGTGTGTGTGGATGCATATATGTGTGTGTGTGTGTGTATAACGGATAATTACTTTATATATTGTATGTGTGTGTTTGCATATATATTAGTATGTGTGTGTGTATGCATATGTGTGTGTATGCATATATGTGTGTGTATATATGTATGCATATGTGTGTGTGTGTGTGTGTGTGTGTGTATGCATATGTGTGTGTATATATGTATGCATATGTGTGTGTGTGTGTGTGTGTGTGTGTGTGTATAACGGATAATGACTTTAATAAAAGCATAGCTAGAGATTTAAGAGCACGAGCTCATGGATGTCCTTTATTCAGTGTGAAGCTGTAATGTGTGTTTCTTTCCTCAGGTGTTGGCAAAAGCAGTTTACTGCTGAGATTCGCTGATAACACGTTTTCGGGTAGGATCAACACGTCACATGTGCTTTAACAAACATTAACCGAGACACAAGTACAAAGTGTTTATAGATACGGAAGCCACAGCACTGTCAGTAAAACACGCTGGACTCATACATGTTTAATTGCGTGATGATATTATCAGCAGCTTTGTGCTTGTGTTGTGGTTTGTATGCTGATTTATGCGTGTGGTTGCAGGCAGCTACATCACCACCATCGGTGTGGACTTCAAGATTCGCACGGTGGAAATAAACGGGGAGAAAGTCAAGCTGCAGATTTGGGATACGGCAGGACAGGAGCGCTTCCGGACCATCACCTCCACGTGAGTGTCGTGTTAAACCGGTGTTCTCCGTGACGGAGCAGCATCACGCGTGTGCTGATGGGATATCCAGGTTTCAAGTTTGTCTTATTTATATAGCACTAGGGCTGTACCTATCGATTCTTTTAGTAATCGAGTATTCTACCGTTTATTCCATCGATTAATCGAGTAATCAGATAATAATTACTTTTTTCTTTATTAAAGAGCAATACTAAATATATTAGAGAAAATAAGACAGGTATCTTAAAATTAACATCTAATTTGTTTTCTTTTTAGAAAAACTAAGTTTTATTGCTGAAATTGCGTACATAATAACTGTGAAA
>CM040916.1:53847230-53864730 GCA_023029165.1 Gobiocypris rarus
AAAGCTTTTCTAATATTAATGCCTGATCATAACTCTACTGATATTCCTCTTTTGTAATGTCTCTCAGCCATCTTTCCTTTTACAGTCTTTCTTCAAATCTCTCTCCGCTCTCTCTCCTCCCCCATCATGAGTGGACACAACCCCTACTGCTGATTGGCTCACTCACTCTCCTCCCCATCATGAGTGGACACGCCCCCTACTGCTGATTGGCTCACTCACTCTCCTTCCCCATCATGAGTGGACACGCCCCCTACTGCTGATTGGCTCACTCTTTCTCCTCCCCCATCATGAGTGGACACGCCCCCTACTGCTGATTGACTCACTCTCTCTCCTCCCCCATCATGAGTGGACACGCCCCCTACTGCTGATTGACTCACTCTCTCTCCTCCCCATCATGAGTGGACACGCCTACTGCTGATTGACTCACTCTCTCCTCCCCATCATGAGTGGACACGCCCCCTACTGCTGACTGACTCACTCTCTCTCCTCCCCCATCATGAGTGAACACGCCCCTACTGCTGACTGACTCACTCTCTCCTCCCCATCATGAGTGGACACGCCCCTACTGCTGACTGACTCACTCTCTCCTCCCCATCATGAGTGGACACGCCCCTACTGCTGACTGACTCACTCTCTCCTCCCCATCATGAGTGGACACGCCCCTACTGCTGATTGGCTCACTCACTCTCCTCCCCATCATGAGTGGACACGCCCTACTGCTGACTGACTCCTCTCTCCTCCCCATCATGAGTGGACACGCCCCTACTGCTGACTGACTCACTCTCTCTCCTCCCCATCATGAGTGGACACGCCCCTACTGCTGATTGGCTCTCACTCTCCTCCCCCATCATGAGTGGACACGCCCCCTACTGCTGATTGGCTCACTCTTTCTCCTCCCCCATCATGAGTGGACACGCCCCTACTGCTGACTGACTCACTCTCTCCTCCCCATCATGAGTGGACACGCCCCCTACTGCTGACTGACTCACTCTTTCTCCTCCCCCATCATGAGTGGACACGCCCCCTACTGCTGACTGACTCACTCTTTCTCCTCCCCATCATGAGTGGACACGCTGACTGACTCACTCTCCTCCCCATCATGAGTGGACACGCCCTACTGCTGATTGGCTCACTCTCTCCTCCCCATCATGAGTGGACACGCCCCCTACTGCTGACTGACTCACTCTCTCTCCTCCCCCATCATGAGTGGACACGCCCCCTACTGCTGACTGACTCACTCTCCTCCCCCATCATGACTGGACACGCCCCCTACTGCTGATTGAGTCACTCTCTCTCCTCCCCCATCATGAGTGGACACGCCCCCTACTGCTGATTGGCTCACTCACTCTCCTCCCCCATCATGAGTGGACACGCCCCTACTGCTGATTGGCTCACTCACTCTCCTCCCCATCATGAGTGGACACGCCCCTACTGCTGACTGGCTCACTCTCCTCCCCATCATGAGTGGACACGCCCCCTACTGCTGACTGACTCACTCTTTCTCCTCCCCCATCATGAGTGAACACGCTCCCTACTGCTGACTGACTCAATCTTTCTCCTCCCCCATCATGAGTGAACACGCCTACTGCTGATTGACTCACTCTCTCTCTCCCATCATGAGTGGACACGCCCCTACTGCTGACTGACTCTCTCTCTCTCCTCCCCATCGTGAGTGAACACGCCCCCTACTGCTGATTGACTCACTCTCTCTCCTCCCCATCATGAGTGGACACGCCCCCTACTGCTGACTGACTCAATCTTTCTCCTCCCCCATCATGAGTGAACACGCCCCCTACTGCTGATTGACTCACTCTCTCTCCCCATCATGAGTGGACACGCCCCTACTGCTGACTGACTCACTCTCTCCCCCCCATCATGAGTGGACACGCCCCCTACTGCTGACTGACTCACTCTCTCCTCCCCATCATGAGTGGACACGCCCTACTGCTGATTGGCTCACTCACTCTCCTCCCCCATCATGAGTGGACACGCCCCTACTGCTGACTGACTCCCTCTCTCTCCTCCCCCATCATGAGTGGACACGCCCCCTACTGCTGACTGACTCACTCTCTCTCCTCCCCCATCATGAGTGGACACGCCTACTGCTGATTGGCTCACTCACTCTCCTCCCCCATCATGAGTGGACACGCCCCCTACTGCTGATTGGCTCACTCTTTCTCCTCCCCATCATGAGTGGACACGCCCCCTACTGCTGATTGGCTCACTCTCTCTCCTCCCAATCATGAGTGGACACGCCCCCTACTGCTGACTGACTCTCTCTCCTCCCCCATCTTGACTGGACACACCCCCTCCTGCTGATGTGTGTTGCGCTGCTCGGTCCGATCCACAGAAATCACTTACTGCACCTTTAAGTTTTTGTTATTGGTAATATTTGGTTTTAATGGTGATCTGTTCTGAACTCAGTGGGTAATAAGAATGACGACCCCGCCTCTAAAGTGGTGGAGACCAATGACGCGCAGAAGTTTGCAGAGCAGATGGGCATCCGACTGTTTGAGACCAGCGCCAAGGACAACGTCAACGTGGAGGATGTGAGTTTGCACATAGCGTGAGCTTCACTAAATCCCCATCCATGCGAATATTATCACGTCACAAAAATCCTATCGGACTTTAAAAGTTTGATATCACACGTGCTGACATCATTCTGCTGCTTTAAATGCTGGATTCTGATTGGCCGTTCACTTTGAATGTCGTTCCAACTATATTTTCTAGTCTAGGGAATTTTTAGGGGACATCTAATGTTCAGAAATGCATTGTTTTGTGTCTGTGCTGGACTTATTCAAGCCGTGTGTGTGTGTGTGTGTTCAGATGTTCAACTGCATCACGGAGCTCGTGCTGAAGGCCCGGAAGGAGTCGGTGGCCAAGCAGCAGCACCAGCAGCAGAGCGAAGTGATCAAACTGAGTAAGAGCAGCAAACGCAAGAAGAAGTGCTGCTAATGGACCGGACTCATGCGCACACACACACACACACACACACACACACACAGCCAATCGGCAGAACGCCACTGACCTGAGAAGAGCCAGAGAACTGAACCCACTTCAGCCAACCCGGTAGATGCTAGATGAGCCGTGTGGAGGCACACAAACTCTCATGTTTTAGCAGGATTGGATCTGCGTCTTTGAGGATTTTAAAATGGAGAATCGTTTGACACGGCTGTGGAATCAGACCAATCAGAGGCCCAGTGTGAGCGTGGCCATCATGGGCTTCTGCGGTCTGGCCACTGTATGGACCAATCACGTGCTGATCTGCCATCTACCAAGAGACACTCGTTTTGCCTTTTGCTTTCTCTTTTGTCTTTCGTTTTTGTAAAATTGTATTTTTTTACTAACAAATGACACAATCAAACCCAGCGTAGCGTTGAGTGAGTCTCGTGGAAGCTCGCGTGTGCCACGGAGTAATGAATAAACTGAAGGGGAATCGCCACACTCACACTTCTGACCCGCTCACGAGTTCATATAACCAGAATCAGAGTCTGAGTCGAGATATCAACTCTAAAAATTACAGTTAAAATATATATATATATATATATATCTCACAACTCAAAAAAGAAGTTCAGAATTACCCATAAATAATATCAGAATTATCCATAAATAAAATCAGAATTGCGGTTACAAGGAAAACATCATAATTGTGAGTGTATATAATAAAAAAGTTTAGAATTATCTCTAAAACGTCAGAATTATGAGATATAAATCATTTTTCCTCCGTTGTTTATTTCTCACAATTCTAAAGAAAAGCATCAGATTTGTCTACATAAAAAAAGATTCATAATTATACATAAATATAATCTGAATTGCGGTTTACATAAATGGCAGAATTATCTCTAATAAAGTCAGAATTACGTGATATAAACTAAACAATAAATACATTTTTCTCAGTTGTTTATTGTTTATTAAAAAATTTGAATTGTGAGTTTATATTAATGCCAGAATTATCTCTAAAACAAAATTTGAATTATGAGATAAACTCTAAAAAGTAAATCAGTTTTTATTTACTCAAAAAGAGTAAATCATAATTTTTTTTTCAGTTGTTTATATTTCACAATTCTATAAAAAAGTTTAGAATTATCTCTAGAAACGTCAGAATTGAGAAATAAGATAAACAATAAAAGTCTCACTTGTTTGTCTCACAATTATAAGAAAAAAAAATCTGAATTATCCATGAATGAAATCTGAATTATCCATGAATGAAATCAGAATTATCCATAAATGAAATCAGAATTATCCATAAATATATTCAGAATCATCCATAAATGAAATCTGAATTATCCATAAATTAAATCTGAATTATCCATGAATGAAATCAGAATTATCCATAAATGAAATCTGAATTATCCATAAATGAAATCAGAATTATCCATAAATGAAATCAGAATTATCCTTAAATGAAATCTGAATTATCCATGAATGAAATCTGAATTATCCATAAATGAAATCAGAATTATCCATAAATGAAATCAGAATTATCCATAAATGAAATCAGAATTATCCTTAAATGAAATCTGAATTATCCATGAATGAAATCAGAATTATCCATAAATGAAATCAGAATTATCCTTAAATGAAATCTGAATTATCCATGAATGAAATCTGAATTATCCATAAATGAAATCAGAATTATCCATAAATGAAATCAGAATTATCCATAAATGAAATCTGAATTATCCATAAATGAAATCTGAATTATCCATAAATGAAATCAGAATTATCCATAAATGAAATCAGAATTATCCTTAAATGAAATCTGAATCATCCATAAATGAAATCTGAATTATCCATAAATGAAATCTGAATTATCCATGAATGAAATCAGAATTATCCATGAATGAAATCAGAATTATCCATAAATGAAATCAGAATTATCCATGAATGAAATCAGAATTATCCATAAATGAAATCTGAATTATCCATAAATGAAATCAGAATTATCCATGAATGAAATCAGAATTATCCATAAATGAAATCTGAATTATCCATAAATGAAATCAGAATTATCCATAAATGAAATCTGAATTATCCATGAATGAAATCTGAATTATCCATAAATGAAATCTGAATTATCCATAAATGAAATCTGAATCATCCATAAAGAAAATCTGAATTATCCATAAATGAAATCTGAATCATCCATAAAGAAAATCAGAATTATCCATAAATAAAATCAGAATTATCCATAAATGAAATCTGAATTATCCATAAATGAAATCTGAATTATCCATAAATGAAATCTGAATTATCCATAAATGAAATCTGAATTATCCATAAATGAAATCAGAATTATCCATAAATTAAATCTGAATTATCCATAAATGAAATCTGAATTATCCATGAATGAAATCAGAATTATCCATAAATAATATCAGAATTATCCATAAATAAAATCAGAATTATCCATAAATAATATCAGAATTATCCATAAATAAAATCAGAATTATCCATAAATAATATCAGAATTATCCATAAATAAAATCAGAATTGCGGTAACAAGGAAAACATCATAATTGTGAGTGTATATAATAAAAAAGTTTAGAATTATCTCTAGAAACGTCAGAATTGAGAAATAAGATAAACAATAAAAGTCTCACTTGTTTGTCTCACAATTATAAGAAAAAAAAATCTGAATTATCCATAAATGAAATCTGAATTATCCATGAATGAAATCTGAATTATCCATAAATGAAATCAGAATCATCCATAAATGAAATCTGAATTATCCATAAATGAAATCTGAATTATCCATAAATGAAATCTGAATTATCCATAAATGAAATCTGAATTATCCATAAATAAAATCGAATTATCCATAAATGAAATCTGAATTATCCATAAATGAAATCTGAATTATCCATAAATGAAATCTGAATTATCCATAAATGAAATCTGAATTATCCATAAATGAAATCAGAATTATCCATAAATGAAATCTGAATTATCCATAAATGAAATCTGAATTATCCATGAATGAAATCAGAATTATCCATAAATAATATCAGAATTATCCATAAATAAAATCAAATTATCCATAAATAAATCAGAATTATCCATAAATAAAATCAGAATTATCCATAAATAATATCAGAATTATCCATAAATAAAATCAGAATTATTATCCATGAAAACATCATAATTGTGAATTATATAATAAAAAGTTTAGAATTATCTCTAGAAATGTCAGAATTGAGAAATAAGATAAACAATAAAAGTCTCACTTGTTTGTCTCACAATTATAAGAAAAAAAAATCTGAATTATCCATAAATGAAATCTGAATTATCCATAAATGAAATCAGAATTATCCATGAATGAAATCAGAATTATCCATGAATGAAATCAGAATTATCCATAAATGAAATCGGAATTATCCATGAATTAAATCTGAATTATCCATAAATGAAATCTGAATTATCCATAAATGAAATCTGAATTATCCATAAATGAAATCAGAATTATCCATAAATGAAATCTGAATTATCCATAAATGAAATCTGAATTATCCATAAATGAAATCTGAATTATCCATAAATGAAATCAGAATTATCCATAAATGAAATCGAATTATCCATGAATGAAATCTGAATTATCCATAAATGAAATCAGAATTATCCATAAATGAAATCAGAATTATCCATGAATGAAATCTGAATTATCCATAAATGAAATCTGAATTATCCATAAATGAAATCTGAATTATCCATAAATGAAATCAGAATTATCCATAAATGAAATCTGAATTATCCATAAATGAAATCTGAATTATCCATAAATGAAATCTGAATTATCCATAAATGAAATCAGAATTATCCATAAATGAAATCTGAATTATCCATAAATGAAATCTGAATTATCCATAAATGAAATCAGAATTATCCATAAATGAAATCGAATTATCCATGAATGAAATCAGAATTATCCATAAATGAAATCTGAATTATCCATAAATGAAATCAGAATTATCCATAAATGAAATCAGAATTATCCATAAATGAAATCAGAATTATCCATGAATGAAATCAGAATTATCCATAAATGAAATCTGAATTATCCATAAATGAAATCTGAATTATCCATAAATGAAATCTGAATTATCCATAAATGAAATCTGAATTATCCATAAATGAAATCAGAATTATCCATAAATGAAATGAATTATCCATAAATGAAATCTGAATTATCCATAAATGAAATCTGAATTATCCATAAATGAAATCAGAATTATCCATAAATGAAATCTGAATTATCCATAAATGAAATCTGAATTATCCATAAATGAAATCTGAATTATCCATAAATGAAATCTGAATTATCCATAAATGAAATCAGAATTATCCATGAATGAAATCAGAATTATCCATGAATGAAATCAGAATTATCCATAAATGAAATCGAATTATCCATGAATGAAATCTGAATTATCCATAAATGAAATCTGAATTATCCATAAATGAAATCTGAATTATCCATAAATGAAATCAGAATTATCCATAAATGAAATCTGAATTATCCATAAATTAAATCTGAGTCATCCATAAATATATTCAGAATCATCCATAAATGAAATCTGAATTATCCATAAATTAAATCAGAATTATCCATAAATTAAATCTGAATTATCCATAAATTAAATCTGAGTCATCCATAAATATATTCAGAATCATCCATAAATGAAATCTGAATTATCCATAAATGAAATCAGAATTATCCATGAATGAAATCAGAATTATCCATAAATTAAATCTGAATTATCCATGAATGAAATCAGAATTATCCATGAATGAAATCAGAATTATCCATAAATGAAATCAGAATTATCCATGAATGAAATCAGAATTATCCATAAATGAAATCTGAATTATCCATAAATGAAATCTGAATTATCCATAAATGAAATCAGAATTATCCATAAATGAAATCAGAATTATCCATAAATGAAATCAGAATTATCCATAAATGAAATCAGAATTATCCATAAATTAAATCTGAATTATCCATAAATTAAATCTGAGTCATCCATAAATATATTCAGAATCATCCATAAATGAAATCAGAATTATCCATAAATGAAATCGGAATTATCCATAAATGAAATCAGAATTATCCATAAATTAAATCTGAATTATCCATAAATGAAATCTGAATTATCCATAAATGAAATCTGAATTATCCATAAATGAAATCTGAATTATCCATAAATGAAATCTGAATTATCCATAAATGAAATCAGAATCATCCATAAATGAAATCAGAATTATCCATAAATGAAATCAGAATTATCCATAAATGAAATCAGAATTATCCATAAATTAAATCTGAATTATCCATAAATGAAATCTGAATTATCCATAAATGAAATCTGAATTATCCATAAATGAAATCTGAATTATCCATAAATGAAATCAGAATTATCCATGAATGAAATCAGAATTATCCATGAATGAAATCAGAATTATCCATAAATGAAATCGGAATTATCCATAAATGAAATCAGAATTATCCATAAATGAAATCTGAATTATCCATAAATGAAATCTGAATTATCCATAAATGAAATCAGAATTATCCATAAATGAAATCAGAATCATCCATAAATGAAATCAGAATTATCCATAAATTAAATCTGAATTATCCATAAATAAAATCAGAATTATCCATAAATTAAATCTGAATTATCCATGAATAAAATCAGAATCATAAATATATTCAGAATTGCGGTTGCAGGAAGATAGTCAGAACTGTGGGATGACAATCCCCCTTTCCCTTTAGATGTTGTGCTGGTGTGGCGGGAAGGATCTCCACAGAATCCGGTGCCATTGACTGAACGCTCTTATATGTGCAGAGCTGGGAGGAAAGCCAGCGATCGGAGTCGTCCTCTCAGAAACACACGTGTTCCTCCGCTCCTTTCCTTCTGTGCATCACGGTGGAGGAGAGCAGCGGGAGCATCCCAGCGTCTCCTTCTGCGCTCCACAACGGGTTTGGAAGGACGTGATCATGTGACAGATTTCTGTTCATATCACACGTGAGAGGACACGCATGTGGACACACCGACACGTGTGTAAGTGTGATGATCTGGTGTACACTGGAAAAGATGAAATATTACTCATATCCATTGTCCTACACGAGCCTAACGGTAATAAATGTTTTAAGAGAGGGCTTGAGTTGTTTCTGCAGGGGTTTCTCCACAAGGTGGCGCTCTAACACTGCAGTACTCAGGCGTGTTGTGTTCTCAGATGCTTTGGCTCTGATATAATCACTGACATGCTTTTGTTCATGTGTGAGCTTCACATTTACTGATACTGTTCATATCAGGCTAGAATCTGATACATTTCATTCCTCCGGATTCTTTGATGGACAGAAAGTTCAAAAGATCAGCGTTTGGAATCTTGTGTTACATTATAACTGATCAATTTAATGCGTCCTTGATGAATAAAAATATTAGTTTAGCTGTTTTGTTTTAAACACATCCCAATCTTTTGAATGATAGTGTGTCCAGGTTTGCTACTAAATTGATCAAAAGCGACATTTATAATGTTACAAAAGATTACATATCAAATAAACGCTGTTCTTTTGAACTTTCTGTCCACCAAAGAATCCGGAGGAATGAAATGTATCAGTTTTGTATCATAATCTCACGGGTATATCTGAGGCAATAGCCAACAATACATCACACGGGTCACAATTATACATTTCTCTCTTATGCCATAAATCATTAGGATATTAAGATCATGTTCCATGAGGATATTTAGTAAATGTCCTACTGTAAATATATCAGAAATGTATTATTAATAGTGCTAAGGACTTCATTTGCACAACTTTAAAGGAGATTTCCTCAATATTTAGATGTTTTTGCACCCTCAGATTCCAAATTTTCCAAATATTGTCCGATCCTAACAAACCACACATCAGTGGATGATTTACATGTTAATAATATATCACAATTTTACTGTATTTATGATCAGATAAATGCAGACTTCACAAGCAGAAGAGACTTCTTTTTTAAATGTGCCGTATGTAATATTGACTCTCATGTTAATCTAATGCAGGGACGTTCGACATTATTAAGAGTCGCTTAAGGGAACAAATGCTTTCTGTCTGACCATCGAGTATATCCATAAGAAATAATAACAAAAGGAAAAGTAGTTAATCCCTGGAATATATCTGTTTACAGTCACGCCAGCTTTTCTGACAAGTAATTATAGCCGCCCGATGTGAATTATATAAATAATAATTATACCAGCACAGCCATTCAGAAGCCACGGGTCAATCATATCAAAGTAAAGCGACCCCCAGCAGAATCATTTTGAGCGGGGATTAGTGTAAACACAGATATGGGATGTGTCTAAACAGGTGGGGAAAAAACCATCGGATCTGGTCAAAAGATCAGGTCTGTGCATTAAGACTTGCCGTGTGATCGCAGCGTGACCTGTCTCTGAACACGTGTTGTAGTTTCAGCTCCAGATGTCCTGATCTGCGGTCCTGCTGGTGCCGTGACCCGTGAGGTCGTGTCTCCATCTGCTCCTGACCCGTCATCACGGACTGAAGATGTGCCGTGTGTGTGCTGAGTAATGCGCTTAAAGGGATAGTTCACTCACAAAATTAAAATGACCCCATGATTTACTCTCCCTCAAGCCTTCCTAGGTGTGTATGACATTCTGCTTTCAGACGAACACAATCTTAGTTAATTAAAGGGTCAGCGCACACACACACACACACACCGTCTCGTGTTAATCTGGAGTATCTATAGAGTAGTGTTGATCCTTCATATCTCCCAAGAATCTTTAGTTTATCATATTTATAAAAGACAGATACACTGTACCGATTCTTTCTGAAAACAGCCGTGCAGTGGGCGGAGCTAAAGACACACACACACACTCACACACACTTCTTTAGTGACATTGATGATCTTGTGTCTAAAAACACAACGCCAGCACCGCCGACAGCTCCTGTAACCCCAACCAAGCTCGATGATGAACGCGCTCTTGCTCTCGCTCTGGGTGATGTGTGTGTGTGTGTGTGTGCTCATCCAGGAGAAGTGCCCATATAAGGAGTTCCACCCTTTATGATGTCATACAGGGCCATACTCGAAAAACACTTAAAAAAACTCCAAAACTTGTGTGAATCCTGACGGAGTGTGTTTAGCACAGAAATACTCCGTCACACGTCCAACTCGTGTTTTGAAATGTTGTCCGTGTTTATCATGAGGATGAACTCTGGAGCAGTGGGAATGAGGCAGAATGCAGGAGATCGCACAAGACGTCCCCTTTAAAAGAAAAAAAGTCCTGGCTCTTCCAAGCATTATAATGGCAGTGAATGGCAACCCAAAAAACTGCATCCATCCATCATAAAAGTAGATTTTTTAAATAATCTCCAATATTTAACAAATGGTTTGATTGACAGAGGCAGTCCTAGAAAAAAAAAATTTTTAGAATGAGGAGTTCTACCATATGGAATGAATGTCGTGGGCTGGATTTACTTTTATGATGGATGGATGCACTTTTATGATGGATGGATGCACTTTTATGATGGATGGATGCTCTTTTATGATGGATAGATGCTCATTTATGATGGATGGATGCTCTTTTATGATGGATGGATGCACTTTTATGATGGATGGATGCTCTTTTATGATGGATGGATGCTCTTTTATGATGATGGATGCACTTTTATGATGGATGGATGCTCTTTTATGATGGATGGATGCTCTTTTATGATGGATGGATGCACTTTTATGATGGATAGATGCTCTTTTATGATGGATAGATGCTCTTTTATGATGGATAGATGCTCTATTATGATGGATAGATGCTCTTTTATGATGGATGGATGCACTTTTATGATGGATGGATGCTCTTTTATGATGGATAGATGCTCTTTTATGATGGATGGATGCTCTTTTATGATGGATGGATGCACTTTTATGATGGATGGATGCACTTTTATGATGGATGGATGCTCTTTTATGATGGATGGATGCACTTTATGATGGATAGATGCTCTTTATGATGGATAGATGCTCTTTTATGATGGATGGATGCTTTTTATGATGGATGGATGCTCTTTTATGATGGATGGATGCTCTTTTATGATGGATGGATGCACTTTTATGATGGATGGATGCACTTTTATGATGGATGGATGCTCTTTTATGATGGATGGATGCACTTTTATGATGGATAGATGCTCTTTTATGATGGATAGATGCTCTTTTATGATGGATGGATGCACTTTTATGATGGATGGATGCTCTTTTATGATGGATGGATGCTCTTTATGATGGATGGATGCACTTTTATGATGGATGGATGCTCTTTTATGATGGATGGATGCACTTTTATGATGGATGGATGCACTTTTATGATGGATGGATGCACTTTTATGATGGATAGATGCTCTTTTATGATGGATAGATGCTCTTTTATGATGGATGGATGCTTTTTATGATGGATGGATGCTCTTTTATGATGGATGGATGCTCTTTTATGATGGATAGATGCTCTTTTATGATGGATGGATGCACTTTTATGATGGATGGATGCTCTTTTATGATGGATAGATGCTCTTTTATGATGGATGGATGCTTTTTTATGATGGATGGATGCACTTTTATGATGGATGGATGCTCTTTTATGATGGATAGATGCTCTTTTGTGATGGATAGATGCTCTTTTATGATGGATAGATGCACTTTTATGATGGATGGATGCACTTTTATGATGGATGGATGCACTTTTATGATGGATGGATGCTCTTTTATGATGGATGGATGCTCTTTTATGATGGATGGATGCTCTTTTATGATGGATGGATGCTCTTTTATGATGGATGGATGCACTTTTATGATGGATGGATGCACTTTTATGATGGATGGATGCTTTTTATGATGGATGGATGCTCTTTTATGATGGATGGATGCACTTTTATGATGGATGGATGCACTTTTATGATGGATGGATGCTCTTTTATGATGGATGGATGCACTTTTATGATGGATGGATGCACTTTTATGATGGATGGATGCTCTTTTATGATGGATAGATGCTCTTTTATGATGGATGGATGCTCTTTTATGATGGATGGATGCTCTTTTATGATGATAGATGCACTTTTATGATGGATAGATGCTCTTTTATGATGGATGGATCCTTTTTTATGATGGATGGATGCACTTTTATGATGGATGGATGCTTTTTATGATGGATGGATGCTCTTTTATGATGGATAGATGCACTTTTATGATGGATGGATGCACTTTTATGATGGATGGATGCACTTTTATGATGGATGGATGCTTTTTATGATGGATGGATGCACTTTTATGATGGATGGATGCTTTTTATGATGGATGGATGCACTTTTATGATGGATGGATGCTTTTTATGATGGATGGATGCTTTTTATGATGGATGGATGCACTTTTATGATGGATGGATGCTCTTTTATGGACTGGAATCCTATTGTAAATGTTAGAATTTGAGGGATGGTACTGCTCACACCGTCTACAACGTCACAAAGTACATAATGGCTCATAACTCCTAAACCGTTAGGCGTAGGCTCAAGTGTCTCATATTGTTGGAATACTTTTTTGAACTAGTCCAAGGTTTGAAATTTCGATTCACATCCGCGACGAGATGACAAAACGTTCGAAGTGGGCATGGCCAGGTTTATTAAAACTCTTAATCAAAATGAGATAATTTCACCAAAATTGCTACACCTGTGTATGGGCTCGTTCTGTGGTCATTTAAAAAAGGACGCAGCGACTGGCCACCTGGCGGCGCTATAACAGGACATAATCACGAAAATGGGTATAGCTATGCAACAGTCCGTCTGATTGACTTGAAAACTGGCATGCGGTGTCTTTGTCCAAGGTGCCACGATTGTCTACGAGGACATTCGCATATCGCGAAAAACATGGCCGCCATTATTAATTATTAACCAGGTTTATATATTTACCATCAAATAAATACATTTTATTTCAATCTAATACATTTTAATGAATTAAATACTGCTTGTTCCACAGCTATAGCCATATTTTAAACATCCAATTTGAATAAATCTGATTATTTAAATTCAGTCATATAGATGCAAATATGGCATGAGTGCAGTTTAATTTATGCACGACTGACAAACATGCATCACATTTAGTTCATCAGTTTGTGTGTGTGATCCAAATGCATGGAAATTTTATATGCAATAGAAAGATTTGACT
The DNA here is from genome assembly GCA_023029165.1 of Gobiocypris rarus. NCBI lineage: Eukaryota > Metazoa > Chordata > Actinopteri > Cypriniformes > Gobionidae > Gobiocypris > Gobiocypris rarus. The sequence continues at coordinate 53,861,447 of CM040916.1, forward strand.
AAACATCTGGTTTTGTGCTCCAAAATAACACAAGGGTGAGCAATAAGGACCGAATTGTGATTTCTGGGTGAATTGCTCCTTCAAATGATTATATTTGGTCTGCACAATCCTGATTATGAGATTAATTTGTGTATACATAATGATTTCAGGGTTTCCGTCGTGTTGTGATTTTTATAATGACCCATGAGTCCTGCCAATATTGTCTCGTCTTGGATCGTTTCTAACTCAGACGGCTATTTTCTCTCTTATGTCTCTATAATTTCCCATGTCTGTCTCCATCCCAGCTCGGGGATGCTGTTGCCATGGTGCTCACAGGCATCGCCAGGGAAACCAGATCTTCACAAGCCAATGAGACTCAATAAGAGAAATGTTGTTATTCGCAGCGGCTCGTCAGATGTTAGGTGTCAAAGGTCTGTGTGTTTTAATGTAACCCTCATCCGAAACCGATTACTGAGATTTGTCTATCAAGGAGAGGCGAATCAGCATTTTTTGTATTAACCTCCTTAGCTCTGGGAGCATTTTTGGGGATTTCTGCCTGGATCTGGCCTACTAAAATCGAAAAGTTTCCCCCATACAGTGGTCTCTAAATACACAATTTTGTTGTTATTTTACAGTAAACCCTTTGAAGTTACATAAAAAACTGCTTAAAGTAATAAGCATTTAAATATATGTTGTATGAGCTGTAATAACCCCCCACCCCAAAAAGAGGTGCTTTTAATTTTTGGTTGTAAATTAATTTTTGACAGTGTATGCCCCAGGCCCTTTGTGCTCTAGCACCCTGCAGACAGTATTGGCTGTTTCCACTAGATGGCAGCAAATCATTTTGTGACACTGGGATATTGCATTTATACCACTGTATATGGGGAGACTTGTATATTGTGGAGATTTGGATAGGCGGAAATCACATAAAAAAGGTAATATTTCCAGCTGACATGCTGGAAATAGCCAGAACTCTCCGCAGGGTGCTAGAGCACACACTCAAAAAAATGATACGTGGGTTTTACTTAATTTTTTTTTATGTCAACAGGTTCCACGTGATTGGGTTATGTTGAATTTAATTAGTAAACTTAAGTTTTTACGTAAGGTTAATTCAATGTCATTTAGTTAAATCAGGTTAACATTCTTAATTTTGTCCAAAACTCTTCAATTTAATTATTCTAAAATGAATATAAAAAACAAACCATAACAAGTAATCCCGTTTAATTGATTATTATCATTTAGTGAAATACAATTTTTACAACATTTAGAAATCCATTAACAAGGTCTTATTGGCTCTGCCAGAAGATAGTTTTGTTATATCCATGGCATAGCCAAAGTAGTTGTTTATTATTATTGACAACTTTAATTGTTATTATCAGGTCCTCAGCCCAATCACATGCGCTACACTTCACCACAATGGTAACCTCCAAAGACACTAACATAACAGAAACTTTTAAATACCAACATAACAAAACATTAAGCATTAAAAACACTCTCCATTTTCTTATCTGGTTAAAAATGTATCAAATAGCACTTCATTTAAACATTTACTCTCCGAATTCAGCCCCTTTGCAAAGCATGATGGGAAGTTAAAGTCCTGTTTGATTGGGTTACTTGATTGCAACATGTTATTTCAAAATAAAAACATCAAGTTATGTCAAAGAATAACGGTTTTAAGTCAATATAACATGAAGCAATTACATTTGAACCAGAAACCTGATATAATGGTGTTAAATCAAGATAAATTGCTTAAATAAAGTGAACAGCATCATAAGTTCATTTTTTTTGAGTGCACAGGGCCTGAGGTATACACTTTCCAAAATGAATTTACAACCAAAAAATCAAAAAGCACCCATTTATTTTTTGTTTTTATATTTGATATGTTTGTTTATTATAGCACAGACAGCATATACTATAATATTTAGCACTTTCAGCTGTGTTTTGTGTAATTTCAGGGTATTCTGTAAAATGACACTGGGATATTGCATCTTATCCATTTGGATTAATCTTGCATATATGATACAGACAAAAATTTTTTCCATTATTTGCTGCCATCTAGTGGAAAAAGCCCAAACTCTCTGCAGGGTGCTAGAGCACACAGGGCCTGAGATACTTTAAAACATGAATTACAGCTCAGGGATTACAGCTCAAACTACAAATACTTGCATGTTTATCACTTTCAGCAGTGTTTTATGTAACTCCAAAAGGTTAAATACACCAATATTGTGTATTTAGAGACCACTGTATGTGTGTATGGGGACGCTTTTCAATTTGAGTAATATAGTGTAAATAAGTTACTCTGCCAAAGTGATGGATATCTCCAGAAAGTAGTATATACAGTATATGATACTTGATGACCCTTATCAGGATCCTTGGAGTTTAAGATATTAAAACAGATGAGACTTCTGTAATGGTACTAACAAACAATGTGTTTTAAATACACAATAACCAGGTTTATATATTTACCATCAAATGAATCAATTTTATTTAATACATCTTAAATAATTAAATACTGCTTGTTCCACAGCTATAGCCATATTTTAAACATCCAATTTGAATAAATCTGATTTTTTAAATTCAGTCATATAGACGCAAATATGGCATGAGTGCAGTTTAATTTATGCACGACTGATAAACATGCATCACATTTAGTTCATCAGTTTGTGTGTGTGATCCAAATGCATGTTTTGAAAGATTTGACTAAACATCTCGCTTTGTGCTCCAAAATAACACGAGGGTGAGCAAATAAGGGCCGAATTAATTTTGGTCTCCACAATCCTGATTATGAGATGAATTTGTGTATACATAATGATTTCAGGGTTTCCGTGGTGTCGTGATTGTTATAATGACCCATGAGTCCTGCCAATATTGGACTATTTTCTCCAGAAATATTGTGTTTTCTTTAATGTCTATAAAGAACTAAACAAATAAAATGTATTTGCCTTGGAACGATGTTTCCTCATGTTGTCGCACATTGATGTGTTTGGAATATCAACATGCTTCTCTTACTGTTTCTGCACTTTATAGTAAGCACACTTCATAGCACACTGCTTTAGTGCATCCCATCTTTAGTTATATTGTGTGAAAATCTCAAGATACTCAAACTTATTATCAAAATGAGCTGTCTTTTCCCAGTTGAACAGTGGACTTTTGAAGCGTTACGTTTATAATTATATCATAATTCAAATTTGTGTTGTAAATACTTCTTAGTATATATATTTTTAAAGATTATATTAGCCAAAAAAACATAACAAAACGATTTGGCGCAGAGAATGATGCGTGTGGGCGGAGCTTAGCGAACGTCG
>CM040916.1:53869730-53984730 GCA_023029165.1 Gobiocypris rarus
TTTATCATCATTAGTCATTTAGGTCAACATTGGATCATTCAGAGATCCTCATTGAACTTCTGGAGAGAGTTTGCTGCACTGAAAGTAAAGGGGCCGAATAATTTTGCACGCCCAATTTTTCAGTTTTTTATTTGTTAAAAAAGTTTGAAATATCTAATAATTTTTTATTCCACTTCATGATTGTGTAATTTTTTTGTGAAGAATCAACAACAAGTGGGACAGTTTCATATCTTTATGTTTGAAGCCTAAAATATGTGGCAAAAGGTCACAAAAGTTTATATATATACACATATATACACATATATATATATATATATATATATATATATATATATATATATATATATATATATATATATATATATATATATATATATATATATATATATATATATATATATATATATATATATATGAAGAGTTCTTTTCCAAAACGCGATAAACGCCAAATTAAAATAAAATGAGTTTGTCATGCCATCGAGCTGTGTACTGAACCTATTCTCTGCTCCATCAATCCATATATTTCCTTGTTTAAATGTACTGCAAAATGCAGTTTTTTTCCAAACCGCTATAAGCGCCGAGCCTGTTTTTAGCCTAAGCGCAATATATCCTCTCGTCTCGTCTTGATCCCCTGCCCCTTTGAAAGTGAAAGTGCCCTTTTCGATCGTGCTGCGGTGTCTCCGCGAACGCGTTCCTGGCCGGAACAAAATCCCGTCTGGAACGCAATTCTTACCGGCAATCTACGACACCCCTCCCCACCGGAAGGCGATTCGCAATCTACGACACCCCTCCCCACCTGAACGCGATTCTTACCGGCAATATATGACACCCAACCCCCCGATTACGGTTGTAATCGCAATCGTTTTGATCCCAGATGTTATATGCTTAATGTGACATGAGTTGCTTTGTTGTTTTTGTTGTTGCTTTTACAGACATAAACCAACTACATATAAAAAAGGATGGATTTGTAGCGTTTTGAAACAAAAAAATATATAACTTTGAATTTATAATCAACAATATTGTTGTTTCATTTAACAATTATTGTTTAACATGTTAAGACTGAGCCAATAGACCATTTTAACAGGATAAATCGAATATGTATAGTATAGGTGTAGGTAAAAAAAGGATCTTTTCATGAAAACTATTCAAATGGATTTATAGCGTTTTGGAAAAGAGCTCCTCATATATATATATATATAAAGAACAAATAGCCTAATTTTCTGCCATATACAATTTCATAAAACTATCAGCTAGCTAATAACAGCTTTGTTCTGGGTTCACCTCACTCCAGTCTAAACTAAATGATTTATAGGCTCTTTATTTTACTACACATTGTGAACATAAATAAGCTGAAAGACTGTGGATAATTAAAACGAACTCTTACACCCACTCTTGCTAAATTGGGTAAGCACACTTGTGTTCTCAGAGTAAATGTTTACACTGATTCGTGAGTTCAGTGTTGGACAGATCAATAGTTCTAACCAGTCGTTAAAATGATTCGGTTCAAAGGAGTCATTAGGGCGCGAATCGGACATTAGTAGACGCGTTGTGTGCGAATCCCGTCTGCTAGAACATCGCGAAAGATTTGTCAACACACAGAAAACACTTCATAACTGTATAGGATTTGTTTCCCGTTTAGTATGGTTTATGTCATCTGGTCAGAGTCAACATTTTTGAGCGCAATTGACCCTTCGCTAAGCCCCGCCCTCCTTAGTTACTGTTGCTACGCCTGTCAAGCTTTCGCGCCTGGCCCATCTATTACAGTATTTATGCGCCGGTGACAGACATTCCCAAGGAGATAATTAGTAATTTTTAGCGAACAGGTGAAATATCTGAGAGAGCAAGACAAAAGGGACTGCAGTATGCATTTGAGGGATATATCCTTGACATAATATGCAACCGATTAGAGAATAATTTCATCAAAATTGAAGCTAAAGTCTATAGGTCTCAGCGCAAGCAGCCGCCGCCTCACACACTGACCATTCCAATGGGAAACTCACAAACTGAGGAACAGCTGTTCATGCACAGCAGGGAAAACAATCTAATAATCATAAATCAAACAGCTTATCCATAAGACGTGTGGAATAAACACAATACATTAGCCTGACCAGTTTGCAATGATAACATTCTCCCGCTTATATTTTATATATATATTCTCCCGCACTGCTTGATCCACATCAATCTGATAAGGTATTTTGCCCTGTGAAATTGTTTTCCCCAATAAGAATCCTCAGTTTAATTATTTCAAGTAAGTTAGTCACAAATGCTAACATGCAGCAGGATTTTTCCATTAGATATACGGCAGCATGGATTGATAGATATATAGCTATACTTTTGCGCCGCTACTGTAGGAATATCTGACAAGGTTGGACAAATTGACAGAACCGTCATTTCTCCCCTTGGGTTTTAGGTTTGGGGAAGGGAAAATATTCCACCCCCTGTCCAAATTTATAGGATACCGGGTATCAGATTTGCACAATCCATAGGCACAATGCTTCGGCATGTTCCCCTCGCTCGAAAGCTTGACAGACCTTCCGCGCCTAGTTACGGTTGCTAAGCCATGATTAGCTTGTGGCGGTTTTAGGGCGTGGCTTAGCGAAGGGTCAATTCACACCCAGCGGTAATTAAAGGAAAACATCGTCTGATAGCGCCGCGTGCACATGCATTCAGGTCTTTCCGACCTTTTGATTTTGATTAACATAATATGTGAAATATTAGAAAGCTAAGAATGCTGATTTTGAAGCCCGAGAGAGAGTTCGAGCGGGGGACGAGCTCTCTTCTGGTTCTCTCTGTCACTCAGTTAACGCGAGCGCAGCAGTCATCAACTACAGCAATCATCACAATAACTGATCAAATAAGGCTTTGGTGGGAAAAATTCGTTTTGGCGGGCGCTAAAATTTTTTCAATGTAGGATAAACCCTGAGTATCTCTTCATCAAGCCAACACACAAACTACCACAAATAAAACTGAAAGTAAAGTCTCAGATCTCATCACACGATCATCTTCATTAAAAGTTAAGAAACAAAATGATCTGACCAGTGCTGTGGCCGCAGCTCATATCTGTTGTCTTCGGTGATGTGAAATCGGGATATAGTGCGGGAATTGTAGATCAAGGGTCTGTTCTTCGTACGTGGCTAACTCCGTTAGCTGGATTTGATTGTTGATGATTTGGCATGATCTCGGATTGTTTGGTTCTTCGACGCTCATCCTGGACTTGCTGTCATAGCAACAGGTCCGGATGCTGAAACCTGCTCGGGAGCTTATTTCATGTGAACAGGATTAGGTTGCATCTAGTGTTGCACGATATACCGGTACTAGAGAAGTATTGCGATACCCTGCTATTACAAACGGTACGATATGGAATTGTATTAGTACCGGTACTTTAAGAAGGGCCGCGCGTTAATAAGAGCTGTATTTATTGGTGTGGATGAGTGACAGCAGGAGTCAGGATGTGTGTTCAGAGCTCTTCACCGTTCACTAAACCCGGGAAGCTGAAGAGTTAAATATACACGCGCAGCGCATGACAAAGAAAGCAACACAAACATGCGCACATGAGGAAATATAACCCGGTGCGGGAATGTGCTCGCGCTGCCGGACTCTGATCCGCACACGCCTTTCAGACAACATGCGATCGCGATTCAGTTCTTTCGGATTATGGATTTCAATGGTCAAAGATATGTAAAAATGCACATCCTGTGAGTATTCAGGAACACAGTCGGGGGTGTCTTTAGTGAACGTGTACAGTTGAGGTGATTGGATCGGTGTTAAGCCGGATCTAATATTCTGTGTGATTAATGTTAATCAAACAACAATGAAAACAAGAAAACCACCCCATGACTGGCTAAATCATTTTAATATATTCATTAAGAATCAGTGATAGTTCATTTATTGAGTGAAGACTAAGCAGTTTTTTGTATTTCTTTCTTGACTTGCTATACTGTTAAACAGACCGATAGCTGAAAAATAAAGCACTGTTTTGTTCATATTGTTTGTCATTTGCATTTTTAGCTTATTTTAAAAAACAAAGATAAAATAAAAAAAATGCAATTAGAAGAAATGGTCAAAAACCAGGGCGGGAACATGCGGGCCACGTGAGTTTTTAGTTAAAAATAAATAAAACAGTGAATAATCAGTTCTGTTGTCATATTATTCAATTACTTTTACTGGGTGGTATTTTGACCGTGGTGTCGATTTAGTATCGGTATCGAGGTATTTTAGTCTGGTATCGTATCGAAGTCATCATTTTGGTATCGGGACAACACTAGTTGCATCTTGAGGTGATACTTAAAATCTGTCCCAGCCACTTCTACTTTATTACAAGAAGTCCTTACTGAACCAGGGGCAATAATCATTTTAAATAATAATAATATAAAAGTAGGGCCGGGACTTTAACGCGTTAATTAAGATTAATTACGCAAAAAAAGGGTAACAATTTTAACTTATTTTTGCACCGCGGATCGTTTTTTAATGAATGAGTTTCGACGGACCGATTACACTGGAACACCAACTAGCGTTCTTGACTTCTGAACATGAACGAAGAAGCTGACGAGACTGCTTTGCTTGGCCCCGTGGATGGGAAATTTAGTTTTAAAAAACGAAAGGAAGCGTCGACAAGAGCATGGTTGTGTGGAAGCTATGCAACAAGGAATTTGCGTATCACCGCAGAGCATCGAGCCTCAAATATCACCTCAACGCAAAACGCTGGACATAAATAAATAAACACAATTTTGTTGATTAAGCTTATGTATTTAGTCATTATTCAATGGTATACTAAAAATCCATGTGAAAAAAATTACTTCTTACTGTTCTCAGGTCAAATATTTATATGCAATTAAAATGCGATTAATTTTGATTAATTAATTACAAAGCCTCTAAATAAGTAGATTCATTTTTTTAATCGAGTCCCGGCCCTATATAAAAGTTTATTTGAAAATAATTGTATAATGTTGTGTAAAAGGTGCGTATAATACTATAGACACAGTCACGTGATTGAGAGATTTGTTTGTGATGGAATAATTACTTTATAAGTTATTCTGAGCCGTGCCTTCATTTGAGAGATGACGGATATTATGGGATGGCTTGATGTAGCGCAAGAGATGCAGATATCTTGATCTTGACTGTTAAGAAACTTTAATTAATACTGTCACATAACAAATCTGCTTCAAATAGAGTTAATTTAAGTAGTAATTTAAATTAAATTACAACATTGAAATAAAAATGTACAAATAATACTATAAAATCGTGAATATAAATAATGGTGAATCATGTTCATCAAAACAGTGCACATTTATTTTATCTGTTATAACTTTTATGTTGGTTTGGTCGTTTGGCTGTTTCCTTATAAAGGTCCGGAAATTTAAAATAAAAAAACACAAGAACGCGCACTGATCTCAGATAACTCAATCCAGATATTTTAATCCAATCCGCAAATTCGTTTGAAGAACCAAATTAGCCAGAGATCAGTTATCCCGATTAGAAGATCTGAGATCGGTCAAATCATCTCAGATGTATTAAAGCTACACTGTGTAACTTTTCTAGTTTATTCTTAGCTAAAAACACTTAGTTCTTTCAAAAATATATGTGCTGATTAATGTATATTTACTTCTTTCAAGTAATAAAGTATTCTCGTAAGTGTATAATATGCCATTGAAAACACATACGGGTGAGGGGTTCGAATGCGCGTCGCCATGTTGCCCCTCCATCTTGAAAGTACAGTAGCCAAAGAGGGACATTCCCGTAAATTCAAGCTTCGCCTTTGGTGTTTTAACACTCGATGGCACCGTGTCGAATGTGAAGAGGGGGATTGCTTGAGACTGATATAGCCTACAATGTAAACTTTGCCTTACGCTAGTGATGTCGTACAATATACAGAATAACCATAGCACCGATAAAAGTTACTTTACTAAGATTAGCTTGCATTCGTCTGGGAACCTGATCGCTGATGTTAGCAATGAAATGGTAAAAAAAATAACGAAAACGTAAAACTATTATTCATTTTACATAGATGTCATAACCTACATGTTAACTGACAAATTAAATAACTGCAAATTATAATCGTTTTCTAAAGTAACCTCATCACTTGATCAAACTGGAAGCCATATTAATCTTGGACTAAATCAGCCACCGTAGGAGTTAGAACGAAATCGGAATTGAGAGGAACAGAAACTAATATTCACTGGATGGTCATATACCTTTTCACCTCTAGATGGGGGAAAATATCACACAGTGTAGTTTTAAGCGAGGTACGAAGAACTGACCCCTGGTTTATATCCGTTTTGCGGAGACACATTTATGTGCCCAAGTGTAAATGAAATCGCTCTGATAAATCAGAGATAGCTTTTACACACAGCGCGTGTGTCCACCAGGTCGTGCTTATCAGGTTATATCATTATAGCCGAAATGTGCCCAGATGTCGGCTTTTAAAGTAGTCACAGCATTTTAATTTTTTATATTATGCATTATTTGCATGCGTCAGACTGACAAATGATCAGAAATGTATTATAAAAAATAATGGGTGAAAATATATATATATTTTTTATATTATCGTATAAAAATATTTAAAATAAATTCACAATGCATATTGATGTCATGTATTATTAGTACTATTACTAATTATTATTACTATTATTATCAATTAATAAACACTTTTTCATTTTACATTACAGCAGTAAATAGTAATATTTATTGATTTGCTTAATTTGTATTATTTAAATAATACAATTATTATTAGTCATTTTGAACAAACACGTTTCCCTTTTTTAAAATTTGACCTTAGCCAATCACTTGCTTGAACAATGTAGCACACTACAATTTAAAACGGTTATCATCGTGAAAATGTTTCATTTACAGTACTGGGTCTTACAAAAGCATGCTGTAAACTAATACAACCATCATTTGTCAGGCTATGATGTCAACTAAAGGCTATTGGCCTCACCCAACAACACAAGAAAGAAACCTGTGGCTCAAATATTGATTACTTTCACAGCTGCTCTTAGATGTGTGATGTCTGTCAGTGCATTTGAAGCTGTGCTTTAAAGCAGATTTGTGTTCAGGCCTTCTCCCTGTATGAAATGCAGTGTTGTAAAGTGGATGTTTGTGTTTTTTCAGGGGAAGGTCAGTGTGTCGGGCTCCACCGGAGTGAATGTAGTGACCAGAGAAGGGCTGATTGATGCTTTGCTGCTGCTCTATCAAGCGTGCGCCTCACCGGAGCTCATGAAGATCAAACATGTGGCCAACTTTGTCAATAAATGTAAGTGTCTAATATGAAATCAGTCAAATAGACTTGTTTGCGTAGGATATTGTGATGGTGTTTGTGTGTCTCAGATTCTGACGTGGTGGCTGAAGTTCAGGAACTGCTCCCTGGTAAGAGGGATTTTGAGGTGAGGGGCATTGTGGGAAGGGGACACTTCTCTGAGGTGCAGGTGGTGAAGGAGAGAGCGACAGGAGATGTGTACGCCATGAAGATCATGGATAAAACCAGCCTGCGTTCTCAGGACAAGGTGAGTCGCGGTGAAGCGTTATATAGCGTCCTGTCGCATCTTAATCATTTTGGTTTCTTCTTCGGTCCCGAAACATCATTGGTGCAAAATCCTGCTCATCACAGCTCCGATTGAAAATGATCCGCGGACTTTCCTAATCATGTAGTGCACTTAAACTCCTAAACGCCCCTTTCTTACAATCCCCTGCAAGCTCACATTCAGTTCCAAGCCCTTGATTTTCAAGAGCCACGCCCACTTCTCAACATCCAATCAACAACCGATGCTTAGAACCAAGTCCCCACCCTACTTTTTATTTTTGATAATCTGCTTCACCCGGATGTACGTCAGGAGCACCTGTGCTTCATTTTAATTTAAGTTAAAAGTTTTAGTAATTCTGTTGTTTAGAAAGCATCAACATTTCAAAATAAGGGTCCCGGTGTAAGTCACGCAGTGTGTCCAGTTTCCACCCAGTTATTATTTAGTTACACAAAGTCTAGTTTAGTTACATCTTCTGTCTGGGACGCCCCGTCACAGGAAAGACTAAGAACATTATTTGACACATTATTAAATATATAGATCACTAGTATCAGTGTTATTATAGCCAACAGAAACTAAAACATTTGCTTGCAATGAATAAATGTTAACTGACATTAAATAAGAAATGTTTTTTGTATTTCATTTTGTTTCATTAACCTGATGTACCAAACTAAAACTGAAATAAAAATGTATAAAAACTATATAGACATTTTTTTTTTAAAACAACAAAAACTAAAAGAAAGATTTTAATAAAACTTTAAATGAAAACAGAATTACATTGAATTAAAAATATTAACAAACTATATAGCATCTCAGTAATACTAAAATGACAGTAGTATGGCAAAATCTCTTACAGTGTGTATGTATGTATGTATATATGTATATATATATATATGCAGAAATAGTTCCTAAATGTTTCATCTTAGCAGCACAGGTGCTCCTTGGGAAAAAAGAAAGTGTCAAGCCCTGGTTGTGTTTGTGTGCAGCATGATTCAGTGAAGTGTGTCCTTAAGCAACAAATCTGACCTCCGGTTACTCTAATACATGCATAAAAGCGTCTACTTAAAGACAAAGTGATGTGTCTCGGGATCTCATTAGGGTTGGGCGATGTCCCCTTAATTGGCAGTTGACGATGTTTACAGTAAAACATCGCGATGGACGATGATATAGTTTTTTTTTTTTTTTTTTTTTTTAAATATATAATTTACTATATCTGTATTTTACTATCTCTTTACATGAATACTATTTTCTATTTCGTTATTTTGCTAACCCAAATAAGGACTCACCCGCGCTAGGTTGCACGTGAGGGGAAACAAAGTAAAGAGTTGTGCACTTTTTACTATACCTTCTTACATAAATACTATTTTCTATTTAGAACTATAATTTCGTTATTATCCCCGTGTTTTGTATGTGAATGCTGTTGTACGTGAATATATTACCACAGGACAGAAGCACAAAGCTTTGTTTTCAAAGGAAAAAAATTCACAGTTACATCGCAGCCATGAAAACATGGATTCATGCCGAATGAGAGGAAAACATATGGATTCATGCCGAATGAGAGGAAAACATATGGATTCATGCCGAATGAGAGGAAAACATATGGATTCATGCCGAATGAGAGAGGGAGGCTGAGCCTGATTAAAGATTTGCCAGCTTTTCAAATATGTTTGTACCCGATTTTCCGATTTCCGTGAACTTTAACAATAGGCATAACCAAAAGGCTAACAGTTAGTCCATTTTATCCCACTGGACATCGCGTTTCTTTTCATAAATCTTCACTCGCGTCACACTCATTTTCGCAGGGAATTGTAAACATTTCTTCCTTTCGTTTGCTTATAATTAAGTCTATTATAGCCACCCATTCACATGCTTTACCGTGGTGAAGTAGAAAAAAACACTGTAGGACGAATACCTTTTACTTCCAATTTTATTTAACACAGTTTGTTCTTATTAGACTTGGCGCGTCAAGTTTATTTGAATAGCGCAATTCATGCAAACGCACACACACACACACACGTTTGTTTTTGTGAAATCTGGGGACATTCCATAGGCGTAATGGTTTTTATACCGTACAAATCGTATTTTCAATCCCCCTACACTGCCCCTGCCCCTAAACCTACCCATCACACACACACACACACACACACACACACACACACTGCCCCTGCCCCTAAACCTACCCATCACAGGAGACTGCACAGTTTACTTTCTGTGATAAAAACCTCATCCTGTGTGATTTATAAGCATTTTGAAAAGTGAGGACATGGGGAACGTCCTCATATTTCACCCTCTTTTTGTAATACCTGTGTCATACCCATGTCATTATACACATTTGTGTCACTTTTATACACATTTCACAAAAACATGCCCACACACACACACACACACACACACACACACACACACACACTGCCGATTTTAATTTCGTTTTCTCTGGCAGTGCATAATCAAACAGCCTAAATATCTTGACCCTGTGGAAGATCAAATTCGCTCTTCAGACGTTTTACAACACGTGTTGCTTTGCAATATCAGGAGAAAACATTAAGACAAAGATATTCGCGAAGGAGTCTCCAGCTCGTGTTCATTCATCTCAAAGCTAACGCATCTTTATGGGGAAATAAAACATTTTTTTTTAAAACTTATATTTAATTGTCTTAATTTTTGTTACCATTATTAACTGATAATCGTTTAAATGTTTTACAGGATGTAGTGTGTTGTTTCACTGACGGAAGTGCTAAAATAAACACGCATGCTTATGAAATGGATTATTTAAAATTGTAGGCTATATATCTGGCATAGACTACAGTATTTAAAATAGCATATATGCTTTAGTTATACTCTCAATTTAATTTACAGAGCAATCCCTGCAAAGTTTTTAGTTTAACTATAGAAGAGGATTAGTGTGAATTGCACTCGCAACGGGGGGCGTGGCATCACGGTGGCGCTCCATCGTGATGTTGGTCAGCCATCACAGACAGGCACAACCCTAGATCTCATAAGACTAAAATCTGTCTTGTGTAGGTTGCGTTCTTTGAGGAGGAGAGAACCATCCTGGCCTTGAACTCCAGTCCCTGGATCCCTCAGCTTCAACACGCTTTCCAGGACCAGGACCACGTCTGTCTGGTGAGTGTTCGCTTTTACCTGGAGTAATGAGGTCACATGTCTGTCTGGTGTCATGTGATATAACTCGACCAGAGGCACATTCACACCAAGAACGATAACTATGAAAATAACAATATTAGCGTCCACACCAACACATACCAGCAACATCGCACACACGTGGTTAAGGTAAGAGGCGGGTCGTTTCCCAAACACGCTGGAAGCACTTGACCAATCACAACTCACCGCTCCAGCCGACCAATCAGCGCACAGTGTGCTTTTCAGAAGGCGGGGCTTCATAGAGACAGGAAGTAAACAGAGCGTTACTGACAGACTGAGAAGAGAGGTGCCGCAACAATGGAGAATATGAGGAATAACCAACACTCCAGCAGGAAAACCTGCTCTAGTAGAGCTAGAAAACAACATCAAGGCATAATATAATGGATTCTGATTGGCTGTCATTGATTTTTTTTTTTCAAGCTGACCTCGAACGTGATTACAACAATATAGTTTCTGTTGTAGTGTGGACTTCCCTATTCTCAAAGAGTTAATTAAAACTTTATAGTTATCATGAGAGATAGCGCCCTTGATGTGAACCGCCCTTTAAAAAAGACAAATTAACAGATACTGTTTAACAAGTGCAGTTTTTTTTCTTGTGTATATTTTCTTTGAAACACAAAGTTTCAATGGCACGTCTCGTCGTAATTGTAAAAGAATAGCTGTGTCTGAGCTCTTAAATGGTCAGCACATCAAACTAGGATAAAATAAGTGTTTTAACATCCAAAAATGACACGCTTCCCTTTTAAGAGGATAGAAAAGCATTATGTGGGTGCATTATTGCACTAAAACTCCTTTGCCTCAGCGCTGGGGCATAAAAACACGCTTTGTCTGTCCTTCTAATGGATGTTTGTGATGACACAGCGACCTGTATAAACCCTGTCTGTCTTTCATCTGTGGAAAGCTTCACATTGACCTGAAGATGAGGACATGGTGTTTACTTTACGGTTTAGATTCAGAGTTGTAGAGAGTTACATGGATATCTGGGGCCGTGTTCACAAAAAATTTGATCTTAGCACTAAGAGTTCTCCTAAATGGCAGTAGAAGTTCTTACTTAAGAGATTTCTCTTAAAACGTAACTTTTTACTAAGGAACAGAGAGAGAAGTCTTACGGTGCGTTCACACCAGACGCGATGAGCGCGAGGGATTTACATGTTAAGTCAATGCATGACACGATTCGTGCGAGTTGAAAAATCTGAACTTTGGTGGATATTCGTGCCACGTTAACCAATCAGGAGCTCGCTCTAGTAGTGACAGCAATGAGGACATCATCATATGTGGAAACCCGGAGCTGTGCGACACTTCTTCAGACTTTATACAATCTGCTAAGTTGTAAGAAAGCTCTTTTCCCAGTTTGAGCTCTACATCGGGTGATTTCAGGGCGACTGGGACACTTTAGCCGTTGAGATGACTTGGGAAAAGTGCCCCAATCACTCTGGATTCACCCTATGGAGACTACAATCTAGATAAAGCCGGCAAATTGAGCTTATTCGCCGTATTTTAAAACAATCCCCGTCAGCGATTTCGCTACGAGACGAGCCGCCCAGCAGAAGCCCCTCCCATGAGGAGAATTCCCGTCTGTTGTGAAGGGAACGTCATGCGCCAATGAAGCGAGTAAACTCACAATGTTCAAGCGTCCAACTACACGTGATTCCCTCGCTTCATTCGTGTCTGGTGTGAACGCACCATTAAGCTAAGAGAAAGGGCGGGGTTGACCTCATTGCTATGGATGATGTCATCACACTTACTATCTATGCCCACAGTGATTGGCTGATGGGGGAGGAGTCTTAGTGATTTAATTATCGGCGTGTCTATTTACACCAAGTGAAAATGGCGTGCCTTGTTGGAACACACTAGCTCCGCCTAACAATGCCGGTTTGGGCAAAAGATTTAAAAAATAACGTGTGTATTTCAACGTCTTCAATGGCGTAGTCAGTAAAGCGTAAGGCTTAAAGGTCCAGGTTTTGCTGCGATCGACTCAGGTTCAAATCCGCCTTTTGCCGAGCTCGCTCTTCTCTTTTCTCCCAACACATACCACATTGGAAAGGCATTTACTTTCAATAAAAATGAAGAAAATGTTCTAAAAGTGGAAATAAAGTGCCTACTGAAATAAGTGTAGGGAGGGCTTTTATTGTCCCATAAAGGCGGCATCCATTAAATAATTTTAATAAATATAATCATTTAGACTGTTGTTATTGCATCCTGTTAATGTACAACAATACTGAGGTGCAAATAGCATGTATCTGCCAAACTAAAGTATAAATAGCATCTAATTACTATTTACACAAGACCTGCTACTTTTACATGGTCTATGTAAACAGAATATATCACAATTTTCACTAAGTGTTCATTTAAATTTTGTTTCCTTCAAAGGTTTTCCACGTTTGTAAAAATTAAATATTTCAAGATGAGGGGCAAACAAACTCTTATTTAAACCTTGTGCTGTGTTGAAAACCCTGCAGAACATTTATTTAAAGCTCTTATTAATGTCTCGTTATGCAACCTCATCACCAAATTTTGGATTCAATCTTTTTGACAGCTTGTTTTCTTACAATTAGGACAGATTTTGTATTTCTTTTGTGAACTGATCGATCATAGGCTTATTTATCTGAGCGTATGTACCTCAGTTTGTGACTGAAAAAAACGTTATTTGGGTAATTTTAGCGATTTTACATAAAATATGAAAAAACATTGCACTGTTTATCACACTAGTGTAGTGCAGTGTTGGGGCTAGTTACTCAAAAAAGTAATATATTACATATTACATATTACTCTCAAAAATAGTAATGCCTTACTTTACTTTATTACTCTCTGGAGAAAGTAACTAGTTATATTACAAGTTATATTACTAGTTACATTTTTTCTTAATTACTCTATAATGGCCTGAGATGCATCAGATGGAGGGAGAACATACAAAGGAGGAGTGTTCTTTAGGGTCTTTATTACGCCAACAACAGACTGGCACTGTCTAGCACAAATAACTACGGTAACACTTTACAATAAGGTTGTATTAGTTAATGCATTAGTTAACATTAACTAATGATGAACTGCACTTATAAAGCATTTATTTATCTTTGTAATTTCAACATTTACTAATGCATTAATAAAATCTTGTTGACATTAGTTAATGCACTGTGAACTAACATGAACAGCTGTATTTTTATTAACTAGTGTTAACAAAGATTAACTAATGATGAACAGAGGTGATGTTCATGGTTAGTTTATGTTAACTAATGCGTTAACTAATATTAACTAATACAACCTTATTGTAAAGTGTTACCATAACTACAAACAACTGTACTTGTGCAATCAAAAACAAACAAGTATTAACTTCCTCAATGTTTAACAAACACCTCTGGTGCAAACAATCAATATATTTGATTGTCAATTTATAACAAGTCCAAAGATATATTAACTTCCTCAATGTTTAACAAAACCATCTAGTGCAAAAATCCATTTGATTACAAGCGTGGAGAGCAGCTATGTCCCCGGCAGAGTGTGCACTTCACCGTCAAGTTATTTTCCTTCCGTTGAACATATTCAAAATAATTACTGAATCTCCACCCGTCGAAACTAGCTTTCTGTTGCTGGGAACCTTCATCTGAAAAAGAGCTTGCCGTTGTTTACGCTTCCATTTTCCCCCATCTGTCTTTGAGGGTGCCGCTCTGCTGCTGGCTGCCGGTTGTTGACCAATCGGTGATGGTAAATGATACCTCGTGCCAAACCCAGACCAATCACTGTTCCATTCACGCCCTCCTCCCCTTCCCTTCTGTTCTCTGTATTGTGTGCGATGAAGGTGCTACTGGCAAATGTAACGCAAGTAACTAGCTCGGGAAAACTGTAATAATATTACCATTTTCAGACGAGTAATGCCTTACACTACCAGTTACTGAAAAAAGTAATATTATTACAGTAACGCGTTACTTTGTAACGCGTTACACCCAACACTGGTGTAGTGGTCAACACAGAGCACCCGAGACATGTGGACCCATATGGGTTCGGGGCTATATTGTAAATAGTCAGCCGGGTCTGGGTCGGGTCCCAATCTATTATTTCTCAAGCGCGTGGCATGTTTCTATGGTTACCCGAGCTTCCTCAGGGACTGTAATGACTTTAATAATAACATGAATGAACCGTCTTGTTTAATCTTAAAGTTAGACTCGTCTCACAGAGATTATAGCAAATAAATAATGCAGCCATGGCACCGAGCGAGCAATCAATATTAGTTCAAAAGGGCAAACAGTCGAAGTTATTATGCGAGTTAACTCGAGTCGAAATGCACATCTGTAAATTCCCATTTGTCATCCGTCACCATGACATAAAGTGAACTTTTACAGTAATTAAGCATGCTTGGTAGACCTCTACACTAGTGTGCTTTAATGTTTAACCAGGACATTTGTTTTGAAATGGTTTAATATTGTACAAAATGACTCACTAAATCACTCGTTATGTTATTTTAATCATCAAATATTGGATTCGTTATTTTTGTCAACTTGTTTTCTTACACGTGATCAATTATGACAGATTTTGTATTTCGTTTTTGAACGGTTTGATCTGAAATAAACTTAAAACAGAGCCTTTAGCGTTGCGTTGTGTTAGGGGTATAACAGCTTAGACCCAGAGACCAGTAGTGAAGAATGAAGACAAAGAGTCAGGAGTGCAATTAATTAAAGAAAATTTTTACTGAAGAATAGTTTGCAGTTTCATCAGCAGAAGCCAGCTTCAAGTCTCACAAGGAGTTTGTAGGCCGCACTTCCTCTCTACCGGTCTCGTCTGCATCAGACATACAATTGTCCCAACAGTTATACTGTTTTCAAGGTCTAGCCACGTCATTATTGCAAGGTGTATGATTCTGATTGGCTCAGAGAAAATGTACAGTCATGGTAAATTTCCACACAAGGATAGATAGCAGAGCATATCACTAAACTAGGCAGACTAGTTGTCGCCCCATGACTAGATTTAGATCATTGTTGACCTCGGAGGTGGCAGAAAGGCATCTTCATGTCTGGTGTTGTGTGCAGAAAATGTCCATCTTCAATATTGGGGCTGCACAGATCATGCAACGCACACACACAAAAGCTCCCCAGCATCACAGCTCTCCCAAGGTTGGAGAGTCTTAACTACATATCAACAAAGCACTTCGCCAAAACATACTGATAACATGTGCTTTCTCTCAGTCAGAGGTACAGACAGTAGTACAGGCAATATTCATCTTGATTCTTTAGTGTTTCAGTAAAAGGAAATATAAAATGAATAAAATATAATAAAAATGAAAGACAAATCTATATTTAATCTCTGGAAGCTGGGCTAAGTGAGCAAACACTGTTACTGCACTCCTAGCATGTTAGAGGTGTGTGATACCTCCAAAATCCAAACACACAACAACATGTTGCTATCAAGTGTTTAGTGACACATCACACAGCCCTAGGCCAGACCCTCAGTCGGCACTCAAAGACCATACACACACTTTAGAAAACATAAAAGAAGAACAAACATTCAGTAGTTCTGTCAAATCAGTAGAACAAACAATCAAAGTGCTTTAGAGTCGCACTTGAGAACACAGCGTCTCGTCTCATGATGTTTTCTAGTTTTCACTGGCGTGTGCAATAAGTGGGCGTATCGTATTCAAATAACTTGACAAGTTGACCTCATCTAGTCAGAGAAAAAGCTTCGGTCTTCTAACGATTCATAAAAATGACTCTTACTTTTGAAAGACAATAACTTTATATACTGTGCGCTGTCATATTTCAAACTTTGCAGGATGTTTTTGTTCACTTAGATCTATGTTACACACTACATGAAAGGTACATTTCAAAATTCCATGATAGGTGCTCTTTAAAGTCTCTTGTGTTGAAAGTCTCACATTTCCTCTAAAGTGAACACCGTGTTCTGCTATCCCTGAAGCACCATTCATTTACATGTCTTGTGATGCTGCTTACGACCGGAAGAGCGAACCCTCAGCATCCAATCCCAGAATCCTGTACTGCGTGAAGACGTTCGCAATCAGCCAAAGAGCCTTTGATGTGACAAACGGTGCATATCTGACCACGATATACCCGTGATGAAGAGGAGATTAGCATTCTCTTGGTGACCCTTCAGGAGTGTAACCCAGCTTTTGTTGTTCAGAGAAAATACGCTGGTTTTATCCCCGAAGCCATTAAAACAAATTGTCTCGATGTGTTGGCGTGTAGCTAAGCTTAATAAACACCTGACAAAAACAGCAAAGTAGTCTGGGAAATCTTGAGAATCATAATATAAATGAAGTGGCTATAAAGATCGAATTGATTTACATGACAAGCATTTGTATCCATGTAAATATCAGCATCTGCACCAAATTGCATATTTCTGCTCCGGTTGGGCCTCTGAACGGTTTTTCCTCCATATTCTCATTATTTCATACTATATGAGATAGGGGTGGGAATCTCAAGGCACTTAATATTCCGATTCTGGGAGTAACGATCCGATACCCAAAACGATTCTTAACATAATTTTTTGGTAACTAATTATCCTGCTGTGCAAATACAAGAACTTTACATTTTAACCAAAATTGGAGTTACTATGTTATATACACTCACCTAATGGATTATTAGGAACACCTGTTCAATTTCTCATTAATGCAATTATCTAATCAACCAATCACACGGCAGTTCCTTTAGTGCATTTAGGGGTGTGGTCCTGGTCAAGACAATCTCCTGAACTCCAAACTGAATGTCAGAATGGGAAAGAAAGGGGATTTAAGCAATATTGAGCTTGGCATGGTTGTTGGTGCCAGACGGGCCGAGTATTTCACAATCTGCTCAGTTACTGGGATTTTCACACACAACCATTTCTAGGGTTTACAAAGAATGGTGTGAAAAGGGAAAAACATCCAGTATGCGGCAGTCCTGTGGGAGAAAATGCCTTGTTGATGCTAGAGGTCAGAGGAGAATGGGCCGACTGATTCAAGCTGATAGAAGAGCAACTTTGACTGAAATAACTACTCATTACAACCGAGGTATGCAGCAAAGCATTTGTGAAGCCACAACACACACAACCTTGAGGCGGATGGGCTACAACAGCAGAAGACCCCACCGGGTACCACTCATCTCCACTACAAATAGGAAAAAGAGGCTACAGTTTGCACAAGCTCACCAAAATTGGACAGTTGAAGACTGGAAAAATGTTGCCTGGTCTGATGAGTCTCGATTTCTGTTGAGACATTCAGATGGTAGAGTCAGAATTTGGCGTAAACAGAATGAGAACATGGATCCATCATGCCTTGTTCCCACTGTGCAGGCTGGTGGTGGTGGTGTAATGGTGTGGGGGATGTTTTCACTGTGCAGGCTGGTGGCGTGGTGTAATGGTGTGGGGATGTTTTCACTGTGCAGGCTGGTGGTGGTGGTGTAATGGTGTGGGGGATGTTTTCACTGTGCAGGCTGGTGGTGGTGGTGTAATGGTGTGGGGGATGTTTTCTTGGCACACTTTAGGCCCTTAGTGCCAATTGGGCATGGTTTAAATGCCACGGCCTACCTGAGCATTGTTTCTGACCATGTCCATCCCTTTATGACCACCATGTTCCCATCCTCTGATGGCTAGTTCCAGCAGGATAATGAACCGTCACAAAGCTCCAATCATTTCAAATTGGTTTCTTGAACATGACAATGAGTTCACTGAACTAAAATGGCCCCCACAGTCACCAGATCTCAACCCAATAGAGCATCTTTGGGATGTGGTGGAACGGGAGCTTCGTGCCCTGGATGTGCATCCCACAAATCTCCATCAACTGGAAGATGCTATCCTATCAATATGGGCCAACATTTCTAAAGAATGCTTTCAGCTCCTTGTTGAATCAATGCCACGTAGAATTAAGGCAGTTCTGAAGGCGAAAGGGGGTCAAACACAGGATTAGTATGTGCTCCTAATAATCCTTTAGGTGAGTGTAGTTAGAATATCTGTTTGACAGTATTGCCATATTAAACATGATTATGTTATATATTTTTATTTTATGAACAAAGTTATATTCAGGATTAACAAGCTCTGAATGAAACATGGTAAGCCATACAATTGCAAAGAACATTTATTAAGAATAAACAGTTCTCAATTTACAACTAAGTGGGACTATTTTTCAGTTTCTTTAGAACATTTTTAACAAAAAAAGTCTTTAAAACCAAAAAAAAAGTTTCCTGTCAAGTCAAATTTGATTTATATAGCACATTTAAAAGCAACAGAGTTACGCCAAGTCGTAGTTTGTCCATTTCATCTTCAAATTCACTCTTCACCGCGAGTTTGATTGACAGGCGATCTGACCAATCACATCGCTGAATCTGCCGGGTTACCTGACAAAGCAGTCAGAAGAGTTAGTAGATTAACGTCGGTAGACTTGAACTTGAAAACGGTGTGTACTGATGTCTTTCCGCGTTTTTATACAAACTATTCAATTCACTATCACAAACTATGCATCATTTGAAAGCTAAAACACTCGAGATTCATGTTCTGAACTCGTTTTTGCAATAAAGACACCAGAGAGGAAAGGGTTAAATGAAACGCTGAAGCACTAGCTAACTAGCTTTCATCTCCTATCGTGCAGATCAGATCGGAAGAATCCAAAAAACATCAGTGTACATGTCCGTGTAAGAGTCCACTCTTCAAAATGCATCCCACTTTTTAATCCAAAAGAATCAATCAATCAATCAACTTTATTTATATAGCGCTTTTACAATGACGATTGTTTCAAAGCAGCTTCACAGTGTTAAACAGGACAACACTGCAACAAAATTTGATTTGCTAGTTTAATTTGGATAGTTAATAGAATTATATATGACCAAATTAATAAATTCTATTTGTATATTTAGTTGAGTAACTTGGATCATAATTTGAGTGTCCCCAAAAGAACGAAAAAATGAGGAAAAAAACTAATGTTTGCATGAGCGTTTTGCATTAGAGTAATCAATCATGTCCATTTTCAATGAAATATCGATTTTAAACATAATTCTGATGATCTACCATGTACTTTGGACTCTTCCTCTCATATTAAACCCTCCCAGGTCTCTCTGCTTCAATCACACGCTTTCTGAGGAGTCATTATATACAGTTAGCGCAGTACTGGCTCCGCAATCTGTCAGTCAAAGCGCCCATGGTTTTCGTTGGATAAAAGCTATCAATGCCTAGCCAATGCCTTGCCAACAAAGGTAATTGATTGATGGACGTAGTAACCAATCAAAAGGCATTATCCCGCGCAGTGTTTGTAACATGGCAGCAGCGTGTGCCTGTCAGATTGCACACACACCCAATGGAGCGCGCAGACTCTATGACAGACTATTTTTATCAACTAAATGAGTTTTTTACACTTTTAAATTCTGTACATAGTTGCTTTAGTTTTTTCTGGAACTGTAAGTGCATTATGATTTGCAGTTTATTGCAGATTTATTTGAATGAAAAACTACTCTTTACAAAAACACATGTTCTGAAATTAATGGCCTTTTTGAAAGGACGCCTAGTCTTTTTTTGACATAAAAGCTCACAGAAGCTACATTTCTGAGAGTATCATCCTCAGATTTGAATCAGAACATGATCAGACACATTCAGTTTTATATTAAGGTTATTTTCAGGGCCTCAACATTAAAATCTCATAAATTTTTCCAAAAGGGAATTAAAAAAATCAAAACGTGAGTAGCTTACATGTTAATTTCCCCTTGTTTTACTCTATTCCTATACTACTTTGAGTTATTATGACTCTTGGGTAACAATATCTGAAGTGACCAGTTTAAAATAAGACCAGATTTATGAATATAGACCATAGGGTTTAAGAGCTGCAGAGCTGGTTTCAGAAAATGTGCAAAAATGGGGGTGCGGGTTAAGAGGTTAAAGAGCCACAAAACACTATTTGTGGTTTTACATTTTAAAGTTGAGACTGTTTCATATCAAAAGTAACTTGCTCTGTCCTGTCTGTCGGCGTGTTGTCAGTGTCCTCTTTGCTCCGCGGTGTATTTTCTCTTCGTGAGGACGTGTGTGTGTGGCGTGAGAGGCCCATGGCGTGTTGGACATAGCACTAATATGAGCCATAAAAGCCTGATGCATCAAATATGATCAGGACTCGAAAATCACCTCGTAGCACCTTCAAAAAGTTATGAGCACCACAACTAAAATATTTAATATGTGTATTAGGCTCATGTCAATGTAAACAACACACTGTTGTGTGTTCAAACACCATATAAAAGTGAATTTTGCACTCTCTGTTTAATCATGATGGTATTCAGAGGCTATGAAAACTTCCCATTTTGAATTTATATCCTCAGTACTGAGTTTCTTTGTGTGCTGTGCTCAATATTTTCCTCTCTTCAGTTATTTATTCTGTATTTTGTGCGCTAGGCTCTCTTTCTTGTGACAACGGAGCGCAGTGATAGGGAGAGATTATCGGCTAGTATTAGCCAACCTAAAGTCTGCTTTAGAGTTAAGAGCGTAAACATGGTTTAACTGGTTATGTGATAGAGCGGTGCTCACGGCGGGCTCATACTGTGCAGTAATTAGCAAACGTTTTGTAGAGAAATGACAACAGGTCGCACCTCATCAACTATTTGCACTCACTCAAATGCTCCTAAAATTAATATTTTGAGGTCGCACAGATTAAATTCCAGGAGCATATGTGACCAAATTGGTCGAAGTTGATACTCAACTCATGCAATACAACTTTGTCTGAAGATTTAATAAACTAATCCATTTTTAAAAATGGGATTTTCTAATTATGTGTTTTGTATGTCAGGCTTAACAAGACTCTTCAAACTATTGAAAAGATATTCACAGTTATTGTTAATATGCATATCAGATATCTAGGGCTGTAATCAACCAAAGGAAATCTTGGTCGACTGAAGTCCTGAAATTTTCGACAAAAAAAACTTTAATTAGCTGTGCACTGTGCGCGGTAGCCTTGCTGTATAAATAAACATAAACTAGTAGGCTATTTGCAGTATATTAAATGGTTTCTGACCTGATTAGTTTGCACTGAAATGAGTCGGTCACACGAGTTTGTCGGCTCTGACAGCGTTGCATCACATGCACCGAAGCATATCATATTTCCCAAAATATAGTAGCCGTTGCTGTTGCCGACTGGGCTTTTAAATCACTAATTCTATATAATCAGAAGTAATGCACACGGCTGCTCGGGCATTAATAACGGAGCGGAGCAAAGCGAGTGGTTTCAATTAATTCCTATGAAAGTTAAGCTTCTATATGAACTTGAAAATGCGCCAGTGCACACACACCGTGAATGACGCTCTGTAAGACCGCGCAAGTTTTTAGTTTCGGTTTTGGATTAGCGCCAATTCGGGAGTGGGTTGCTTGAATTGTGGGTTCATTAGCTTATTATTCTTAACGAAAAACACAACAACAACAACACAGTACAATGACAAACACGCTTAATTAGGCACCTTTACATTTCGCTTTAAAACCAAATCTTCTGCGATCATCTGTTTTTTCTGCTCTTGGCTCTCATCCTCAGCTTCGACTAATAGACACGACTAATAAAGCTCTTAAACACAAAAGGCACATCCACTTTAATAAAAAAAGGAGTATTTATTAAACAAGCCAGATCAAGAGCAGAAACGAAATAAAGAGTATAACTGAAAAATAAAGCATAGATATGAAGCATAAATGATATACAGGTCCTTCTCAAAAAATTAGCATATTGTGATAAAAGTTCATTATTTTCCATAATGTAATGATACAATTAAAATTTCATATATTTTAGATTCATTGCACACCAACTGAAATATTTCAGGTCTTTTATTGTTTTAATACTGATGATTTTGGCAAACAGCTCATGAAAACCCAAAATTCCTATCTCAAAAAATTAGCATATCATGAGACGGTTCTCTAAACGAGCTATTTTTTTTTATTTTTTATTTTTTTATTTATATAGCGCTTTTACAATGACGATTGTTTCAAAGCAGCTTCACAGTGTTAAACAGGACAACATTGCAACAAAATTTGATTTGGCTAGTTTAATTTGGATAGTTTATAGAATTATATATGACCAAATTAATAAATTCTATTTGTATATTTAGTTGAGTAACTTGGATCATAATTTGAGTGTCCCCAACTGAGCAAGCCAAGCCAAAGGCGACAGTGGCAAGGAACCAAAACTCCATCAGGGCATGATGGAGAAAAATAAACCTTGGGAGAAACCAGACTCAGTCGGGGTGCCAGTTCTCCTCTGGCCTATTATTAACAGTGTATAATTATTACTCTGGCAACCTTGCAGGTCATAAATCATATTAGATAGGAATATTCAAAATTTTGGGTATGACGCACGAGACGGGTTCATTTAGGATGGCGCGTCGATTACACAAGAATATGAATACTTGAAAGATCGGAGTTATTGCGCTGGAGACGGGTTAATTGAGGATGACGTGCCGGTGAGGCAAATTCAGAGGAGACACTAATGGACACGGTCTCAGCAGACACTCCAGGATGAGCTGGTCATGTCCAGATGCAGGTCCACCATCCGATCCGGACACGGCCTGGATCCGGCCGACTGCAGTAAACCTCGGGATAAACAGAGAGACTAACATTAGTGTGGATGCCACGATCCACACTAATGTTATTATTAACCTATTATTATTAACCTAACCTAAAAGGTTATTAACCTAATCATCTGAATCAACTAATTAACTCTAAACACCTGCAAAAGATTCCTGAGGCTTTTAAAAACTCCCAGCCTGGTTCATTACTCAAAACCGCAATCATGGGTAAGACTGCCGACCTGACTGCTGTCCAGAAGGCCATCATTGACCCCTCAAGCGAGAGGGTAAGACACAGAAAGACATTTCTGAACCAATAGGCTGTTCCCAGAGTGCTGTATCAAGGCACCTCAGTGGGAAGGCTGTGGGAAGGAAAAAGTGTGGCAAAAAACGCTGCACAACGAGAAGAGGTGACCGGACCCTGAGGAAGATTGTGGAGAAGGACCGATTCCAGACCTTGGGGACCTGCAGAAGCAGTGGACTGAGTCTGGAGTAGAAACATCCAGAGCCACCGTGCACAGGCGTGTGCAGGAAATGGGCTACAGGTGCCGCATTCCCCAGGTCAAGCCACTTTTGAACCAGAAACAGCGGCAGAAGAGCCTGACCTGGGCTACAGAGAAGCAGCACTGGACTGTCACTCAAATTTTGCATGTCATTGGGAAATCAAGGTGCCAGAGTCTGGAGGAAGACTGGGGAGAAGGAAATGCCAAATGCCTGAAGTCCAGTGTCAAGTCCCCACAGTCAGTGATGGTCTGGGGTGCCATGTCAGCTGCTGGTGTTGGTCCACTGTGTTTTATCAAGGGCAGGGTCAATGCAGCTAGCTATCAGGAGATTTAGGAGACTTCATGCTTCCATCTGCTGAAAAGCTTTATGGAGATGAAGATTTAGTTTTTCAGCACGACCTGGCACCTGCTCACAGTGCCAAAACCACTGGTCAATGGTTTAGTGACCATGGTATTACTGTGCTCAATTGGCCTGACCTGAACCCCATAGAGAATCTGTGGGATATTGTGAAGAGAAAGTTGAGAGACGCAAGACCCAACACTCTGGATGAGCTTAAGGCCGCTATCGAAGCATCCTGGGCCTCCATAACACCTCAGCAGTGCCACAGGCTGATCGCCTCCATGCCACGCCGCATTGAAGCAGTCATTTCTGCAAAAGGATTCCCCACCAAGTATTGAGTGCATAACTGAACATATTTATTTGAAGGTTGACTTTTTTTCTATTAAAAACACTTTTCTTTTATTGGTCGGATGAAATATGCTAATGTTTTGAGATAGGAATTTTGGGTTTTCATGAGCTGTGTGCCAAAATCATCAGTATTAAAATAATAAAAGATCTGAAATATTTCAGTTGGTGTGCAATGAATCTAAAATATATGAAAGTGTAATTTGTATCATTACATTATGGAAAATAATGAACTTTTATCACAATATGCTAATGTTTTGAGAAGGACCTGTACAGCGCATAGCCGACTTCAATCTGTGTCTCTTCTCCAGTGGGTCGGGCTAATCCAAAAGAAGTGAAAACCAGGGGGGTGTTCTGAAGACACTGTTACCTGTGAAACAGGTGCTCTGGAAACACCCCCATTAGCAATTAGTGCTTTTTTTGGTGGAGCCAGAACGTATCCACTAATCGACTTGGAGATTACAGTCCTACAGATATCAGAACATTTGCATTCACATACTTGTATATTTAGAGCCTTATGGTGAGGGAATCCCTAATAAACAGCCTTTTTGAAATGAGTGGAAGTGTGTGTGTGTGTGTGTGTGTGTGTGTGTGTGTGTTGTTTATAATACTGCATTGGTGCGCAGGGCTGAGGCCCAGAAAGCGAGTAATTGCCACCCCACGCAGTATCTGTGGGGATTGGTGGAGGTTCTCCAGCTTCTCATGAGGGCAAATGCAGAAAGCACAAAGTGACTGAAGAGACGGTTTTCTATTTCTGCCACCTCCTTCGTTCCAAACGCCTCCGGCAAAAGAATGGGGGGGGGAGACGAGTAATCTGTCTTTACCCGAGCGATGTGCTGAAAGACCCTCGCTAGCTTGTTGCTAGGATACGTGGGCTAGAATTCTGCGCTTGCCGCTCGTGTCCCGCCGGCTTTGCTTTCCATTCATGCTCTCTTGTGTGCGTTTGCGTGGGCGTGTGTGTGTGTGTGTGTGTGCACGTGTGTTTGTTGATGTTTGTGTGTGTTTGCCCCAGAGCGCCTCGCACGGTCAGATCGCACCGAGGCGTGAGGAGCCCGTTTGTGCTTCAGTAACGGTGTGGAGGGTCGTTTCTGTCTGATGAAGAACGCCATCGAGGGACTCGTGATGATGATGATGATGCCGATGCCGAGTGTGTGTTTGCTGTGTGTGTTTGATGGAAAAGAGCTTGTGCTGCACAAGGCATTGATGTTCATATGATTTCAGTGTGATCAGCTGTATGTTAGATTACATTACACGTTAAAGAAAGAGTGATGTCTGTCTGTCGGTCTCTATCGGTCTGTCTATATCTGTCTATCTGTCTGTTTATATCTATCTGTCTGTCTGTCTCTGTCTGTCTGTCTATGTCTGTCTGTCTGTCTGTCGGTCTCTATCTGTTTGTCTGTCTGTCTGTCTGTCTGTCTGTCTATATCTATCTGTCTGTCTGTCTCTATCTGTCTGTCTATATCTATCTGTCTGTTTATATCTATCTGTCTGTCTGTCTCTATCTGTCTGTCTGTCTGTCTGTCGGTCTCTATCTGTTTGTCTGTCTGTCTATATCTGTCTGTCGGTCTATATCTGTCTGTCGGTCTCTGTCTGTCTCTATCGGTCTGTCTGTCTGTCTCTATCGGTCTGTCTGTCTATATCTATCTCTCTGTCTATATCTGTCTGTCGGTCTATATCTGTCTGTCGGTCTCTATCTGTCTATCTGTCTGTCTGTCTCTATCTGTCTGTCTCTATCTGTCTGTCTATATCTGTCTATCTATCTGTCTATCTGTCTATATCTATCTGTCTGTCGGTCTATCTGTCTATATCTGTCTGTCTGTCTCTATCTGTCTGTCTATATCTGTATATCTATCTGTCTATCGGTCTGTCTATCTGTCTATATCTGTCTGTCTGTCGGTCTGTCTATCTGTCTATATCTGTCTGTCTATATCTGTCTGTCTGTCTCTGTCTGTCGGTCTCTATCTGTTTGTCTATCTGTCTATATCTATCTGTCTGTCGGTCTGTCTATCTGTCTATATCTGTCTGTCTGTCTCTGTCTGTCGGTCTCTATCTGTTTGTCTGTCTGTCTATCTGTCTGTCGGTCTCTGTCTGTCTCTATCGGTCTGTCTATCTGTCTGTCTGTCTCTATCAGTCTGTCTGTCTGTCTCTATCTGTCTGTCTATATCTATCTGTCTGTCTGTCTGTCGGTCTCTGTCTGTCTCTATCGGTCTGTCTATCTGTCTGTCTGTCTCTATCAGTCTGTCTGTCTGTCTGTCTGTCTCTGTCTATATCTATCTGTCTGTCTGTCTCTATCTGTCTGTCTGTCTGTCTGTCTGTCTCTGTCTATATCTATCTGTCTGTCTGTCTCTATCTGTCTGTCTGTCTATATCTATCTGTCTATATCTGTCTGTCGGTCTATATCTGTCTGTCGGTCTCTGTCTGTTTATATATATCTGTCTGTCTGTCTCTATCTGTCTGTCTATATCTGTCTGTCGGTCTATATCTGTCTGTCGGTCTCTGTCTGTCTCTATCGGTCTGTCTATCTGTCTGTCTGTCTCTATCGGTCTGTCTGTCTGTCTCTATCTGTCTGTCTATATCTGTCTATCTGTCTATATCTATCTGTCGGTCTGTCTATCTGTCTATATCTGTATATCTATCTGTCTATCTATCTGTCTATATCAATCTATCTGTCTATATCTATCTCTCTATCTGTCTGTCTATATCTGTCTATCTGTCTATATCAATCTGTCTGTCGGTTTGTCTATCTGTCTATATCTGTCTGTCTGTCTCTGTCTATCTGTCTATATCTGTCTGTCGGTCTCTGTGTGTGTGTGTCTGTGTCTGTGTCTGTGTCTGTGTCTGTGTCTGTGTCTGTGTGTGCGTGTGTCTGTCTGTGTGTGTGCGTCTGTGTGTGTCTGTGTGTGTCTGTGTGTGTCTGTCTGTGTCTGTGTGTGTCTGTCTGTGTGTGTGCGTCTGTGTGTGTGTGTGTCTGTGTGTGTCTGTGTGTGTGTGTGTGTGTGTATTTATATATATTAGGGTTGCAACGGTATACTGTTATGGCGGGTTTCACGATATTGGCATATACGATTATCATATCGTGAGCATTTGCTTATACACGGTTTTGGGGGGGAAATGAAAGCAGATCTCACCTGCACTACTGCGCATATGCAACTTCATTACACGTCAGACTCCACTCGTACATGTACAGCTGAGAAAATGTCAGAGCCAGAGGCCACAAATTCTAATCTCTGTCCCCCAACCAAAACAAGTTACAATCTGCAGTATGGGAATACTTTGGGTGTCCGAAACACAAACGCAGGGTTTTCCTTGAAGATAGTTATCCAGTTTGCACGAAGAGTGGCAAACACACACAACACACACACACACACACACACACACACACGCGTCCTGTCTTTTGTGGCTGTGTCTCAATCAGATCCTAGTTGCGCCACTCTTGTGCACACATCGAGTTCTCTTTTGCTCTTGAACAAACAATAACAACACAGAGAATGTTGCCAAAATGCCAGTTTTGTTGAGTATTTTTGTAGGAGTCCTAAAATAGTTTAATAACAGGTTAAATAAACGCGAGAAAATGAGATGCGTGTGACAGCGGATCCGCCTCATGTTCAGCAGCTGCTGGTTTTAAAGTGACCGCAGCACTGATGAACAGAGAAGCAGTTAAGAAAGCTGTTTGATAACTATTACATCTCTGTATATGTCTATAGTCTAACAAGGAAGGCCAAAGGTAAATATAACATTTTTAAGATTGTTTTAAGTTCACTTAAATTAAAAGTTGTTTTTAAAGCCTAATAAATGTTGAAATTGGTATCTTTCATTTATACTGTAATGTAACGTCATTTAATGTTTCATAAAGACATCAGTGTCAGGGATACTGGCCTTCATTCATAAAAAGATGCCATTACAGCACATATTTAAAATATGCTGTCTTTAAATTGTTTCCACATTAATTTGGAATAACTGAAATTATTACAATATCAAAATATTAAAAACTCCAAAAATATTAAAGTTGGCTTTATTATTTTCTAATCTAAAGAGAAATAGCATTCCTTATTTTGTTCAAATGGGGGATTTTTTAAATTTCTTGTATTTCCCCCCCAAAAAGGTAGACCCATACTTCCAATAAGGTTTTTTTTTTTTCATAAAAAAGTTTGATATAATAAACCATATGTTAAATAAAAAAACATATCTGTTTTCATTTATTGAAGGTTCATTGTAGCTGATGATAATAATAATAATAATAAACAGAGCAAAACAATGACGTTTTTTTTAATACCGTAAACCGTGAAACTGATATTTTCTGATAAATGTCCACCTCCACGCTGACAATTTCAGACCCCTCCATGATTTCTATGTGGGAGAACTTGCAAAAAAGCAGGGTGTTCAAAAACTTATTTTCCTCACTGTATATCTGTCTGTCTGTCTGTCTATGTATGTCTGCCTGTCTGTCTATTTCTGTCTGTCTGTCTATCTATGTCTCTGTCTGTCTGTCTATGTATGTCTGCCTGTCTGTCTATTTCTGTCTGTCTGTCTATATGTATCTTTCTGTCTATCTATCTGTCTATGTGCCTATCTGTCTCTCTGTCTCTCTATCTGAATATCTATTTGTCTGTCTGTGTCTCTGTCTGTCTGTCTGTCTGTATATATATGTATATCTGTCTCTGTCTATATATCTCTGTCTGCCTGTCTGTGTATCTGTCTGTCTGTCTTAATATCTGTCTGTCTGTCTGTCTGTCTGTTTTTTTTTTTTTTTTGTCATGAAAATATATATTTAATATCTGACAATATAAAAAGTGTATATTTTACACACATCTTGACACTGTCCCACATGCCGTCTTTTCCATCATTTCCAACAGTTTTGCCCACAGTAATAAAGTTTGCCTCCGAGTCGATGTCACTGATTTACCCAGGAGCTCCAGAGGAAACATGAGGCCATCATCACTGTGCATCGCTTCCAATCAAACTCTACTATGTGAAATTACACTCTATACTCAAAGTTTCCGGTGTTTTTATCGGATGCATAAACTCTGGATGTGTAATTAGTGTTGGCGAGACAAAGGAATCAGACGTTTTATCACACAGATGCTTTGAATGCGATCAAACGCAGCATAATTTGAGATGCGGTGGGAATACTAAATCAGATAAATGACACATGTAAACACCTCTCACATGCTTCACGTGGCCGAGTCTCGTGTTGGTCCTGATTATGATCATGTTCTATTCCAGTAAAAATCACTCCGGCTTTTTTTGCATGCTCTTATTAAAAAAAAAAAAGACTTTTTGATGCATTAGTCAAACGAGACTCTCGTCGATGCTCAATTAGAGATGCAGCGCTGATGTAAATCACCAAATTATCACAATCAATAATTAACAGTTTACATTTGCATATTCATCCGTGTGCTGGAGTCCATCTCTCCGTTGGGTTTGTGGGTGTTTCGGTCCTTTCTAGAGTAATTAAAGTCAGCCTGTGGTGCGGTTTCCGGCTGACGATCATCGCTGCTATAAATAACAGCATCCGTTCATTACCTGCAGCAGCGAGCGCTTCTGCTCACGCTCATCTGTGCTTTTCCTTGGGTTTAGCCGACACCACTCTCAACACGCAGTTTGGGCTAACTAGCTAATTGTTTAATTAGAGTGTTAATGGTGTAATCACAAGCTTTTATTCAGAGACGAGTGGCTGCTAATTAAACCCATGTGATCAATAATCTGTGATGGTTTGTTTGTGGTCGATGTGCAATAATAGATTCACTTACAGGTGATTATTGCGTAATATCACGTTGTGTGAACTGCCGTACAGCTGGTGCTCAGAGTTTCGTGCTTATTTAAACACATTATACAGTCGGGAAAATACAGAGGCTTCTGATACACTTTGATTGTGTTTGGATGTCATGTCAAACGTGTGTTTTTTATCAAGGAAGATTGTACACTTCACAAACAAAACATGACAAAAGTGTGTACAGTTTCAAAACTCTAGCTGATTGAATGTAATTGCATTTTTTTTTAAAGCTCTATAATAATATTGTATTGTATAATAATATAATAGTAATAATAATATTTTAAATGCTTATTATTTTAAATGTCTGTTTATTAATAATAATAATTATTATTATTATTAAAATTGTGTTTTTTTTAGAAGCTCTATATTATAATAGTAAGATGTGATAATATTTAAAGCAATAATTCTTTTAAAGCTCTTATAAAAATAATAATAGTAATATAAATGATATGCAATGTTTAAAGTTCTATTTAATAATAATAATAATGTTTTTGTAAAATTATAGTAACTCGATATTATAATAATAATAATAATGTTTAAAATAGATTTCTTTTAGCAGCTCTATATAATAATAATAATATTGATATTTAAAGGGAGAATTATTTTAAATCTCTATAATAAATGTAAATTATACTTAAAATGCAAGATTTAAGGCTATATTTAATAATAACAACAATAGTAGTAGTAGTAGTAATAATATTTAAAATGCTAATTAATTAATAGCTCTATTTAATAATAATTGTTTAAAATGTTTTTTACATTGTTTATATGCTCTATATAATAATAATAATAGTAATGAGATTGATAATATTTAAAGTAATAATTATTTTGCAACTCTTTATAGAAAGAATAGTAATATAAATTATTTAAAATTTAATGAACAACATTATATATTTAAAAAAATTGCTTTAAATCATTCTCAGAAGTATTTAATGTCTGGAACAGAAGCAAATTTTGCAAATAACTATTTAGAATGCTAAGCTAACTAGCATAAAGACACAAACACAGCCAAGGTCAACTTCAGAGACGAATTTATCAGGAACGGTAGTGAATATCAAAAATCCGTTCAGTCATTTATGTGCAGCTCTGTCCAAAGATCATCTCTGCCAAGTTTAGTGAGAATTGGACACATTTTGAAGGAGGAGTAGCGGACAAACTGTTTTTCACTTGTTTCAATATGGTCACAGTCACATGTTTGGAAAATGACAAATGAGATCTCGTCGGAATCTGCATAAGCCAGAGAACAAAATGATGTAAATTATATAGAATTTAGATAATGTTTTCAAAAGTTATAAATAATTTTTGCAAAAATATTATATGTCTGGAACACAAGGTGGCGCTGTTTTGAAACTCGGGTACGTTCGGGACATGCTGTCGGTCATGCATACCAAATTTTGTACAGATATTTCAAATATTATAAAAGATATCGCATTTTATGACAAAATTCAAAATGGCGGTCACGTTGTTCATCCAATCCTAACATATTCGGTATCCCTGGATTCGGCATGACACGAGGAATCCATAGACACCACGATTATTTTCTGTCAAACCGTTCAGAAGTTATGATTTTCGTTTCGATTGGTCAAAGTTTGTCCGAGATACAGCCTCAGAACCAATTTTGGGTCTACCTTTTTTTTTTCCCAGAAGGACAAAAAATTGTGTTCAGTCGTTTCTGTGCAGCTCATTCCAAAGATTCTCTCCACCAAGTTTTGTAAGAACACATTTTGAAGGAGGAGTAGCAAAATACTGAATACTGTACTTTTCAAAATGGCTGTTACTGTAATGGGCGGAGCCTTGATGTAAGATATTGGATGTGATCAGCATGAAGAGAGGAATCAGATGTCTCATTTCTCTATTACAAATGGTTCAAAAGTTATAACAGTTTAAATTTTGAATTTTTAAACTGGTGGTGGCGCTATGGAGTTGGTCTTAGAGACTCCAAATTTGGTCCATTCACTATTGATGAACTAGTGTTGCACGATATACCGGTACTAGAGAAGTATTGCGATACCCTGCTATTGCAAACGGTACGATATGGAATTGTATTAGTACCGGTACTTTAAGGAGGACTGCACGTTAATAAGAGCTGTATTTATTGGTGTGGATGAGTGACAGCAGGAGTCAGGATGTGTGTTCAGAGCTCTCCACCGTTCACTAAACACGGGAAGCTGAAGAGTTAAATATACACGCGCAGCGCATGACAAAGAAAGCAACACAAACATGCGCGCATGAGGAAATATAACCCGGTGCGGGAATGTGCTCGCGCTGCCGGACTCTGATCCGCACACGCCTTTCAGACAACATGCGATCGCGATTCAGTTCTTTCGGATTATGGATTTCAATGGTCAAAGATATGTAAAAATGCACATCCTGTGAGTATTCAGGAACACAGTCGGGGGTGTCTTTAGTGAGCGTGTACAGTTGAGGTGATTGGATCGGTGTTAAGCCGGATCTAATATTCTGTGTGATTAATGTTAATCAAACAACAATGAAAACAAGAAAACCACCCCATGACTGGCTAAATCATTTTAATATATTCATTAAGAATCAGTGATAGTTAATTTATTGAGTGAAGACTAAGCAGTTTTTTGTATTTCTTTCTTGACTTGCTATACTGTTAAACAGACCGATAGCTGAAAAATAAAGCACTGTTTTTGTCATATTGTTTGTAATTTGCATTTTTAGCTTATTTTTAAAAACAAAGATAAAATAAAAAAATTGCAATAAGAAGAAATGGTCAAAAACCAGGGCAGGAACATGCTGGCCACGTGAGTTTTTAGTTAAAAAATTAAATAAGACTATGATTAATAAGTTCTGTTGTCATATTATTCAATTACTTTTACTGGGTGGTATTTTGACCGTGGTGTTGATTTAGTATCGGTATCGAGGTATTTTAGTCTGGTATCGTATCGAAGTCATCATTTTGGTATCGGGACAACACTATTGATGAACATCTCTAAAATTGTGCCAAATTTCATCACTTTCCTACTTATGGTTCATAGGGCTGCCATTGACTCCAAAAGGGGAGAAAGAATAATAATAATAATATAGGAAACTAACAGATACAATAGGGGCTACAGCCCTTTCATGGTTTGGCCTCTAATGATAGAATTATTCAGTACAATAGTTTTGAAGACGCTGAGAACACAGTGACATGCTTCATATTTGATTAAATCACAGTGATGTGATGATCCCTTTATTTAGATTAATCATCCAGTTTGATATTTCCTTATCTAATGCAATGATATTCACACATTTTTAAGTGTGCTTTAAGTGTCCAAAAACTGTGTGTGTGTGTGTGTGTGTGCAGGTGATGGAGTATCTGCCCGGTGGAGACCTCATGGCTTTGATGAACAGATATGAAGATCAGATTGACGAGTCCATGGCTCAGTTTTACCTGGCGGAGCTCGTACAGGCTGTTCACTCGCTCCATCAGATGGGATACGTTCACAGGTACCACCACACACACACACACACACACACACACACACACACACACACACACACACACTGCCCCTGCCCCTAAACCTACCCATCACACACACTGCCCCTGCCCTTAAACCTATAATTTCAGCTTGTTCTCTTCTTCTTTTGTCAGGGATATTAAGCCAGAGAACGTTGTGATCGACCGGACGGGTCACATTAAACTGGCCGACTTCGGATCGGCAGCCAGACTGACGGCCAGCAGAACGGTAACGAGCGTGAAGACGTCATTCTGATGTCACGCTATTCAGAGAGAAACCCTCTCACGGGATACTGAATAAATAATTAGGGATGCACCGAATATTCGGCCACCGAAAATTTTTGTCCGAAAATGGCCCAAAAACTAGAAAGACTTTTATCACCGAAACAATACGGCCGAAATGTTGTGATGACGCAAACACACACCGCGACCTGCACGTGCTTGTCTAAACGGTCTAAACAAGCAACATGTCTGCGGTGTGGACGCATGTGGTTCATCTCACATCTGATGACGCATCTATGGGGTTTAACTTGAAAATAATGCTTTGTTTATGTTTCTGTTGATGGATACACGTGCTGGCTCCTCAGTGATACACGACAACAGCGATAATAAAAGAAAAACGTGGGCAAAACGGTCTCTCTTTGTAAACTTTGTTCAATGCTTGCGAGTGCTGCCGTATGTTGGAATATGACCAGTGGTTTCCTCCGTCATCACCGGGTGAAGAGCCAGAAGACGGGAATGAGAACTCGCGCGCTGTGAGAAGATCTGTCTCTGTGCACTCATCCGAAAGCACACACTCGTCTCACAGCGCGCAAACACTGAGTTCTCTTTCAAGTCTTGCGCTTAAACGGACAAACTCACACAAAAAGTATGTCACCATGTCCATCTTGATGAGTATCCTTGCAGACAGTCTGTATGCCTTAAGTGAACTTTATACAGTGAGAAAGACGACGCATTTCGGTGCATTAGCTCTTAAAGGGGCAGTCGCCTTTACTGCGGTCTGTGTAATCTCAACAAAAGACAAGGACATCACTCACTGCCCTTGATTGAATAGCGTTTGTAAGTTTAATAAGGATTAATCTTTAATTTAAACAGTTAAATATGCAGTTATTTTATGTTTGATTACTTTATTAAATTGCTGTACCTTTCTGCAGGCCTGTACATTATTATTTAATGTACACATGAGTGAGGTCAAGTTTAAAAAAAATATGTAGAATTTTATTTTATACTGTGAATTGTTGCAATGTGCTAAATAAATATTTGCATAATTTGTAATTGATTTATTATTTGAAAATTTTAATATTAATTTATGCACTTGCAATGCCTTGATTTTTAGTAAAGTTACACAGTCATAGCCATAAATGCAATGGTACTAATAATTGGCATAATTTCTTTCGGTGTTTCGGCTTTCGGCCTTGGTTTCCTCTTTTTCGGTTTTCGGTTTCGGCCAAGAATTTTGATTTCGGTGCATCCCTATAAATAATATGTTGCCAGTGCACCTTTCACTTCGACATCCAGAGGCTAATAGAGTGGCGTGTGGTTATTGGAATAGGTGACATGCTCCAAACTCCCGGTGGGAACTCAAGACTTCCTGGCCCCTGAGATCCTGTCCGCACTCAACGGAGGGACGGCCTGCAGCTCCGGCCCCGAGAGCGACTGGTGGTCCCTGGGGGTCATCGCTTACCAGATGATCTACATGAAATCGCCCTTCGCTGGCGGCACGTCCACAAAAACCATCAACAACATCATGAACTTCCAGGTGAATATTAGCAACTCCCACGATGTAATCATTATTTTAATGTTTTGAAAACCTGTTCTGGTTCTCCCAAAACGGCAAGACTTTGTAAAAAGATGTGATAAATATTAGTAAATGAAATGTTTAAAGAGCACCTATCATGTAATTTTGAAATGTACCTTTCATGTAGTGTGTAACATAGATCTTAGTGAACAAAAACATCCTGCAAAGTTTGAAATATCACCGTATATAAAGTTATTGTCTTTCAAAAGTAAGAGTTGACTCTGAGTCATTTTTATGAATCGTTAGAAGACCGAAGCTTTTTCTCTGACTAGATGAGGTCAACTTGTCAAGTTATTTGAATACGATACGCCCACTTATTGCACACGCCAGTGAAAACTAGAAAACATCATGAGACGAGACGCTGTGTTCTCAAGTGCGACTCTAAAGCAAACTCTACTCATCTGAGCATTTGAAGATACGACTGAACAACAGGAGTCCGAGCCTTGAGCTTTGTTCACGCCATTTTGAAGACGATTGCTTTACCAACTTAAATGCAATCAAACTTGGATTGGCGAGCCGGCTGATATTGAAGGAAGGTTCAGTTCCAAGTGTATTTGCATCAGCTTCCTCCTCCGTATCACTAACTGTGAGTGTTATTAATAATTGTTGCTTTTATGTTTTATGTAGCATGCTTAATAATTGTTTGCATTGTTGTGTAAGCACCGTTTAGCTTCTACGTCTTTAATGACAATTGTATTGAGATTTGTGAATTGTTTGTTGTTGTTTTCGGAGTTTTCTTTAAGAATAGTCATATGTCGTAGTAACGTAACGTTACAGCATTTTTATTAATTTTTTGGTAAAAACGTTATGTTTATGCATCGAGTTAACGCTCCATTGGCCTGAAGTGACACTTAACGTTACATTGATGCTGACCATTGAGAAATATCCTGCTCCAGTCGTGGTGTTTGCCATTGAGTTTGATGATCATTCGCATCTCCAGACGTTTGCCCTTCATATTCAGGCTCGAATTGATAGGGTAAAACTGATGCCATGTTTGTTCATACACTTTATACACGTTTAAACTTGTTAAACCGAAAACCATTTATGGTGATGGGTGTTCCGTTTCCGAAAATATCTGCACAGACTATACCAATCACAACTGACCGGGTCATCGGACCAATCACAACTGACCGGGTCACCGGACCAATCACAACTGACCGGGTCACCGGACCAATCACAACTGACCGGGTCACCGGACCAATCACAACTGACCGGGTCACCGGACCAATCACAACTGACCGGTCACCGGACCAATCACAACTGACCGGGTCACCACACCAATCACAACTGACCGGGTCATCGGACCAATCACAACTGACCGGGTCACCGGACCAATCACAACTGACCGGGTCACCGGACCAATCACAACTGACCGGGTCACCGGACCAGTCACAACTGACCGGGTCACCGGACCAGTCACAACTGACCGGGTCATCGGATCAATCACAACTGACCGGGTCACCGGACCAGTCACAACTGACGGGTCACGGACCAGTCACAACTGGCGGGTCACGGACCAATCACAACTGGCGGGTCATCGGACCATTCACAACTGGCGGGTCACGGACCAATCACAACTGGCGGGTCACGGACCATTCACAACTGGCGGGTCAATCACAACTGGCGGGTCACGGATCAATCACAACTGACCGGTCACGGACCAATCACAACTGACCGGGTCACGGATCAATCACAACTGACCGGGTCACGGACCAATCACAACTGACGGGTCACGGATCAATCACAACTGACCGGGTCACCGGACCAATCACAACTGACCGGGTCACGGACCAATCACAACTGACTGGGGTCACGGATCAATCACAACTGACCGGGTCACCGGACCAATCACAACTGACCGGGTCACCGGATCAATCACAACTGACCGGGTCACCGGACCAATCACAACTGACCGGGTCACCGGACCAGTCACAACTATAAGAAAACTAAAGTCTTTTTTGTCATTGCATGCAGAACTGTTGTTGGGGACTTCTAAAACAATATTTGGAACATTTTAAATGCCATAATAGGTGCTTTTTAAATGCTTTCTTGTGTGTGTTTTGCTCGCAGCGCTTTCTGAAGTTCCCAGAGGAACCTAAAGCCAGCGCTCAGTTTGTCGACCTGCTCCAGAGTTTGTTGTGTGGATCGCGGGAGCGTCTGGGATATGAAGGCCTGCGGTCGCATCCGTTCTTTTCCTCCGTTGATTGGACCAACCTGAGACACAGTGAGTAAAACTTTTCATGAAATTTTTTAAATGTGAAAAAAAAATAGATGGAAAGACCTATCATGCAAAATTCACTTTTATAAGGTGTTTGAACACTGTGTGTGTAAACAACCAGCCTAAAATGGTAGAAATCCACCTAGGGTTTTTTTTTTATAATCCCCATCAATCGGGAAGCCCCGCCCATGCCTGTTGCTGATTGGCCCTTTAGCATAGACACGGCCAGGAGTGAGAAGCACAGACGCCACTTCTGTTTCCTCGCTGTATCAGCGCTCGAGTATTACAGTGTGTACAGTATTCACTTATGAAGGAGATGAGCCGAAGAATGACGGGGAAATTTTATATATGAACACAAAAAATTTTACGCATGACTGCTTCACCAACGAGGGTCAGTACTAACGCTTCGAGCTCTAACTTCATATCCAGAACACGTGAGGATGGACTTCATCTTCTGTGAATGTGTGCTAATGTCCTTCTGAATGAGCTAAACGCTGTACAGCTAACACGGCTAAAGTTAGCCTCGTGTCTGACTGTATTCACAGAGACTAGAGCTGTCGTTAGTTTGATCCTGAAAACACTCGCCGTCTGCGTCATTCATAAACACATTTATTATGCTTTGTATTGTCAGTTCCCACACGAGCACCGATACAACACTTTATAGGTTAACATGACGGCACATGCTAGTCGAGGAGCTGAATCAGCGTAACTCCACATCAGCTAAAGCTACATCAATGATCCGTTCAGTGTGGAGCTCTTCCTGAGTCTCTCATGTGTCCACTCCGGATCAAACATGTGCAGCTGCTCCACAACAGCTGATTCCTGGCATCTGTCTGAGTGAGATTGGCCTGTTTTGTTGTTGACGGAGTATCTGAAGCTCGTGTAAAGGCTCCGCCCTCTTCTGAAAGGGGGGCGGGGAGCAGTAGCTCATTTGCATTTAAAGGGACACGCGTGTTTTTGCTCACACACAAATAGGGGCAAATTTGACAAGCTATAATAAAGGATCTGTGGTATTTTGAGCTGAAACTTCACACACACACACACACACACACACACACACACACACACACACCAGAGACTTAAGTTACATCTTATGAAAAGGGGTATAATATGTCCCCTTTAACAATTATAGTTACATGTTTACTAACTAAATAAATAAATTAAAAGCCATTTGTGTGGTGTGTTCATGGCTAAGTACAAATCTTATTTCAACATGCAGTTTATAGGAGACGTTTACTAGCCTTGGTTTTAAACATTCACATTATATTTGTGCATTTACAAAATTGTGCAAATGAATTTATAAATATAAGACACAATGGCTGTTACAAATCAAATAAAGACAATTAAAGACATTTGATAAGACATAATAACATCTGAAGTGGCACAGACTGTTTAATGCAGCTCATAGGTGACAAATTAATAACCTGCATAACTAATGTTTGATGTTTAAAACGTTGAATGTTGATATTTGAAATTATTTACAACATGAATAGATACTTTAAATGTGAAAATAAAACCGCCTTTAGGTGGCAGCAAGTCACTGTTAATGAGGGAGTCATTGCGATTCAACAGATTCATTCAAACGGTTGATTCATTCAGCAATTCTTAGGGTGCGTCTCAATCCGCTCCTTAGTTCAGTAGTCAGGGCACTGATCAGGGATCAGCCCATTGACTTATGTCCTGATCAGTGCCCTGACTACTGAACTAGGGAGCGGATTGAGACGCACACTTAATCTGTCTTAGTCATTGAATCATTTGATTCAACTGATTCGTTCAAAAAGCGGATTCATTCAGTAAGATAACACCGCAAGGAAGCACGTGCTGCAATGCAATTACAGTGCTGTGGCTTTGTTTTGAACTATTTTCGTTGGTGAAAGAGAGGAAAAACAGCTGTGTCTAAAATGTAAGTCACTTAATATTAACTTCTTTGTTTAGTAAACGTGTATCAAATCAATATCACATATGTTATCATGCTGATACCTGGAGAAAAACTGTCTGATATTTATGAACTATATTGAATTATATAAATATAGCCTAGAATAAATCACGCAGTAAAAGCGTGCGCTCTTAAAGAGCACCCAGCACCCACTCTAGTTTAATCTACAAGACTACATCATGTAGTGTGTAGCACTCTCTGGGTGTGTGTGAGGGATATACTCAATAACGTCAGATTGCACATCGTTAAAATGACAATTACGATATTAATGCAGATGACATACACTCACCTAAAGGATTATTAGGAGCACATACTAATACTGTGTTTGACCCCCTTTCGCCTTCAGAACTGCCTTAATTCTACGTGGCATTGGTTCAACAAGGTGCTGAGAGCATTCTTTAGAAATGTTGGCCCTTATGATAGGATAGCATCTTGCAGTTGATGGAGATTTGTGGGATGCACACCGTGTTATTGGTGCGGCGGAACCGTCTGGAACTGGCATAATGCTTGCAGATAACTTTAAGGACTGTAGTTGAAAACTATCAGCAGCTTGCTAGTTAACATATTAGCCCATTATAACATATATGTTATAAATTCTGTTTTATTTTTCCTGTATCGGAGTCGGAGAATTTCACTCTGAGCGTGGGGTGGAGAAAGCAGCAGCTCTCACAAGGACTGCAGGAGGATTGAGCGCGAGGGCTACGTTACTCCGCCCCGCTCACAGACCG
Organism: Gobiocypris rarus; assembly: GCA_023029165.1. Lineage (NCBI taxonomy): Eukaryota > Metazoa > Chordata > Actinopteri > Cypriniformes > Gobionidae > Gobiocypris > Gobiocypris rarus. The sequence goes on from CM040916.1 coordinate 53,909,999, forward strand.
CATCATGCTCGGAAACACAGAGCTGTCCTCACTCCTGGAGCAGCCCAGAACAGTGTAAGACAGGCTAGCCTTGTTTATACTCGAGGCATCCGCACGAGCGAGTGACCTCGGAGTGACCGGTTGTGCGCGTTGAGCCTTGAGCGCAGTGATCGGAGGTGTGCGCGCACTCAGCGGAGGCTCGCGGAAAGTATAAACAAGCCTGAAGCACCATCAAACTCAAGCAAAAGCACCCTCAGTCGATACTGTAATAATATACTGGCGAATCAGATTGGGCAGATTTGCACATTTGTGTTCGCGCTCTGGAGAGCGCTGTCTATTTACAACGTGTGAGTAATGTAGCCAGATCTCCTGAACGTGATCCGAGTTTTTATTCTGTGCTGAGTTAATGCAGGCTCGCGAAACTCGAGGCTATACAGTCTATAAAATTCCATTGAATAAATATAAATGCTGGATTCACTCTGCACGAGACAGAAATATCCTCCTGAGACCCAGATTAGAGGTTTTGCCTCTGTAGAGGACATTATATTTTAGCGAATTTCTCTGACAACATACACAGTTTTGTCTGGATATTCTTATGAAATATGATATTCTTATGAAAATTACTCTTATTATTATACATCTTTTTTACATTATATATTGTCCTAAAAATACATTACTATGCAAATTATAGTGTATAGATGCATTTAATAAAATGGGAATGGCATTTATGGCCATGTTTTTATCATTAATACTTGGTCAGTTTATTGATTTGTTTGGTTAACTTTGGATGAATTTTTTATTTTAATGCAGTTCACAAAATTAAGATTCGAGAGATGGTTGAAGTCAGTGTTCAATAAGTTAAGTTTAGAAATGTTGTGCATTCACTTTTATTAGTGTGACATTTAAGCATGCAAATGAAGATGAACTTCACGATCTCAGCCCTAAAAATCGGCTGCACATATCGGCCATCGGCTGCCCCTGACCTCTAGAAAAACCCACATCGGTCGATCTCTTGTCAGAAACAATGCTCAGGTAGGCCGTCTCATTTAAACGATGCCCAATTGGCACTAAGGGGCCTAAAGTGTGCCAAGAAAACATCCCCCACACCATTACACCACCACCACCAGCCTGCACAGTGAAAACATCCCCACACCATTACACCACCACCACCAGCCTGCACAGTGAAAACATCCCCCACACCATTACACCACCACCACCAGCCTGCACAGTGGGAACATCCCCCACACCATTACACCACCACCAGCAGCCTGCACAGTGAAAACATCCCCACACCATTACACCACCACCAGCAGCCTGCACAGTGGGAACAAGGCATGATGGATCCATGTTCTCATTCTGTTTACGCCAAATTCTGACTCTACCATCTGAACGTCTCAACAGAAATCGAGACTCATCAGACCAGGCAACATTTTTTCAGTCTGTCCAATTTTGGTTAGCTTGTGCAAACTGTAGCCTCTTTTTCCTATTTGTAGTGGAGATGAGTGGTACCCGGTGGGGTCTTCTGCTGTTGTAGCCCATCCGCCTCAAGGTTGTGTGTGTTGTGGCTTCACAAATGCTTTGCTGCATACCTCGGTTGTAACGAGTGGTTATTTCAGTCAAAGTTGCTTTTCTATCAGCTTGAATCAGTCGGCCCATTCTCCTCTGACCTCTAGCATCAACAAGGCATTTTCGCCCACAGGACTGCCGCATACTGGATGTTTTTCCCTTTTCACACCATTCTTTGTAAACCCTAGAAATGGTTGTGTGTGAAAATCCCAGTAACTGAGCAGATTGTGAAATACTCAGACCGGCCCGTCTGGCACCAACAACCATGCCACGCTCAAAATTGCTTAAATCCCCTTTCTTTCCCATTCTGACATTCAGTTTGGAGTTCAGGAGATTGTCTTGACCAGGACCACACCCCTAAATGCACTGAAGGAACTGCCATGTGATTGGTTGATTAGATAATTGCATTAATGAGAAATTGAACAGGTGCTCCTAATAAACCTTTAGGTGAGTTTATATCGCACATCTCTAATTAGTGGTAAAGTTCATTGCTAAGGACTTTATTTTGAACCACTTTGAAGGAGATTTCATCAAAATGTAGATGTTTTTGCAACCTCAGATTCCAGATCTTCAAAAATTGTCCCATCCTAACAAACCACACATAAATGGAAAGATTATTAATTCAGCTTTCAGATGATCTATACATCTTAATAAAAAAAATAAAAAAAGACCCTTAGGACTGGTTTTGTGGTCCAGGGTCGCAAATCGGTGTTGTTTTGAGCAAATTAATTGTATTTCCGCTGAACAACAAGCGTTCTAGCGTGATAATGTTGCTTCTTGCGCTTCTTATCAAACCCGCCACAGCGGGTAATTATTATCATAATTTCTGGAATCCTCTCTAGCAGGACTTCTGCATTCCCATTGGTTGCTGCCGAACCGCGTCATATCTCATTACCATAATGTTGACCTAACGTCTTCATATTGAAAATGAAAGGCTTCCGGCCTACTTTGTCGCTCTCGGGTGTGAACCAGTGTTAATTTTGACAGCCATTTCCGATTTAGTCTTAGTCTTCGTCTTCAGACAAAAATGCTTATTAGTCTTAGTCACATTTTAGTCATTTTGTCTTTCATAGTTTTTGTCTAGTTTTAGTCGATGAAAAGTAACTGCATTTTTTGTCAGTTTTAGTCATTATTTTTAGTCAAACTGCCGTTACCAACATGATTTTTTAGTAGCTTTTTTATATCTAGTCTTTAGACAAAAATGGTCATTATAATTTTTCTCTATTTTAGACCAATTCAATTAAGCTTGTGCGAAATTTAAATCAGGTTGTATTGACATTGCACTCTTAGTTAGTAGCACTTGTGCAATGCTACATATCCCTTTACCACTTAAGGGTGAGTAAATGATAATAGATTTTTCATTTTGGGGTGAACTATACCTTTAAGACCTCATTAATAGTCTACCAGGATCCCACTACTACACATGTTTTATTGTAAACTGTTAACGTTTATTTAAAGACACAAATGAGTAAGTGTACGAGGACACTCGCAAAGACAAAGATTTTGACACTAAAGCGTATTTGAGCGTTTCAAGCCCAAGGCACGAAATGAACTCATGCGCTGGAGGTGCGCGCGTATCAGGTCTAATTTAACATGCGCATTAACCTGAATTAATTCTCCCTCGCTGCTTAATGTGTCTGAATGTTTTAAAAACAATGATTAAAAAGCGTAAAATGATAAGCTTACATGATGATGGCGCAACACGATTGAAATATTTCAACCGGCGCCTTAAGCTTTATATAGGCTAGAGTTTGTTCAAACATAAAAAGCAATATACATCCATCAGGTTTATAATCAAACTACCCTAAAATCGGTGGGGACGATGGCGCTGTGTTTTTACCTGCTTCAATGTGCCCATCAACTTGCTGTTCCACAACCTCCACTCCATCAACAGCTTTAGTAAAAGTACCTGTTGGCTGGGGATTTTACTGACTAACTCGATCTCTGCTCTGTCTTTTAAGTTTGTCCTTTTTGACATTTATTCCTATCGAAGATCGATCTTTGCGTGGCCATTTTCAAATTAGTCTACGAGAACGCTGCTGCGTTGCATAGAGCTCGCTAGTTCGAGATCTCATTTGAAGAGATCATGTGTTTTTAATGTCCGACATTCCTCAAATAACATTATAGTCCCGTCTCGTCTTGTTAACAAAGAAACGGCATACGTTTCGTCATAGTTTTTATCATCAGATAATAGTTTAGCTTGTCAACGTCTCGTTTTAGTCACAGAAAAAGTGGGCGTTGACGAATATTTTTCGTCATCGTCTTCGTTAACGAAATTAACACTGGTGTGAACGCACGGTAAAGTGCTCATCCGCTCTGTGACGCACAGTACCTCGTCAGTGTGTCTGCGATGTAATTTTTCCATGTGTCTGTTAATTACGGGTTATTAATCCTTAGACTGACTCGCTGCTATTTCTGTAGCCTTTAAAGTGATTACTTGTCTTGTGTAATTGCTGGATTTGCTATAGTGTCTGGGTGCACAGATTGCTCTGCAGGTTTAAGTGAAACACAGTGGATCTGAATTAATTCATTAAGCCTGTGGTGTAAAGCTCAGAGTCTCTGGATCTGCTTTAAGGCTTTAGGGCTGTTAGCTCCGGGTGTGGGGCACACGCATTATCTTAAATCACTTTGTTAGTACTTATATCACAGTAAACATGTTTTTGCATACACTTTTCTTATTATCAGTGTTAGAAACTGTGATATATTTTATTTTTCAGGATTCTTTGATGAACAGAAAGTTCAAAAGAACAGCATTTATTTAAAAAAGAGACTTTTGTAACATTATAAATGTCACTTTTGGTCAACTTTCTCCAAACTTTTAAATGTTAGTGTATCAGGGTTTCCCAACAAAAATGAAGCAGCGCAACTGTTTACAACACTGATAATAATCATACATGTTTCTTGAGCTTCAAATAATTTCTGACACTGAAGACTGGAGTAATGATGATAAATTCAGCTTTGATCACAGGAATAAATTACACTTTACTGTACATTCACATAGAGAACAGCTGATCTACACTGGAGGAATATTAAACTTTTTTAACCATATTTTTGGTCAAATAAATGTAGCCTTGATGAGCAAAAGACTTTCAAAAACATTCCAAAGTTTTCACTGGAAAATCGGTTGTTCATATGATAGCATTCACTGCCATACACTCTGATAACAAACCATATTTATGTGGAGAATACTTTATATTTAATAATGCTAACTTCCTCATACACACACACACACACACACACACACACACACACACACACACACACACACACTTGGGCAGTGGGTGGATCTCTGTGGAGTTAGTCAGATTATAGAGTGTGCAGGTGTTCTCACAGAGAGAAGCTCTTAGATCAGTCACACGGCCAAACCGTAATGAGATCACACACACACACACACACACACACACACACACACACACACACACACACACACACACACACACACACACACACACACACACACACACACACACACACACACACACACACACACAGAAAAAACAGCAATTTCTTGCTCATTGTGCTGAGTTTCCTGCAGGATTCAACCCTTGAACTCTTGTCCTATGAACAACTTGACAGGAATCAGTTTGATTTAAAGGGTTTGTGATGAGGAATCAAGGCTTGTAGTCCCTAGAGCTTGACCATATAGCTAAATTTATATCTGAATGTTTTTCCAAAATTTGAATGTTTTTGCATTTGCATTTTTTTGTTGCCTGCTCTGAAAAAAACCCCACATTATTTAATTGTTTACTGCAAAATCAGAGACAAAGTATGCAAAATAACAGACTGTACTGATGCGCGGATCGCGGTTATACCTGCGGATACTGTGGGTAAAACCGCTTTAACTAAAACTATACACAACCTTAAAGGAACACTCCACTGTTTTTAGAAATAGGGCTTGTTCAACATCTTTCCTACATTTAGATATGTGGGCAAATGCATTTTTGTCTCAGTGCATGCTAGGGATGGCTCGATACCACAATTTTGGCTTCGGTACGGTACTACAATCTAATACGAAGTACGATAAATCGATACCATACAGGGTCTGAATTTTGATGCGGGTATTGCGCATAATTTGAATAACTCTCGCAAGTTTTAGGTTTATGAAGCGGGAAATAATCCCAAATGATTATTATTAAATTAATCAACAAAGATTATCACATCAATCAGTCATTTGGAAACTTTCTTGTAAGTAATTTCAGCATTAATGCGCGTCTCCATTCTCTCAAAATGAGCAAATTGCTTCTGGCTTCAATAGACATCGCACCTGCACTATAAAAGCAACCTGCGCCCATTCAACACTTTTGCTTCTGTTGCGGGACCGCTGGCGGAATCACTGCCAGCGTCTTTTTAAACCGTGCCAATTTGAACATGCAAGCGATTTTATAGCATTTCGTAATACACATGGGATGGGAGCACTTTGAGAGTTTTCTTTGCGCTCATACCAACAACAAACACACAAGCCTAAAGAGCTCACACATTCCAAATTAAGATGTTTTTCCTTAGTCAAATACACACGAAATTATGTCAAATATGTCACATGAGTAACGTTAGTCACATAAACACAGTTGGTTATGTCTTTCGTGGATGTAAATAGTGCATAGTCTGCGTGCAAATATTATGAGGTCTAAACGTCACTGGTTGAAATGAACGCTGGAGATTTCTTTATATTTAAACGATGCGATCTTATGTATGTGTGTTGATAAGTGTTGAAAGAAAATAAATGTCTAAATTAGATCGTTTGAATGATGCACTCACCTGTCGATCTCTTAATGTCTTACAAGTCAGGAATTAAGTGACCGATGCTTGGTAAGGTTTGATGGTTCTTCAGAAGTTGTGTAAGCAAAGGAATTCCAAATATCATTTCTACTCCTGTCTTTATTAATGAGTTTTGTGTGTGTTGAGCGAGTCAACCGCTGTATTCATTTTATTCTGTTGCACATTTGCGGTTTCACGTCATTTTGGGTAGCGCTGCCACCTAGCGGTGAACTTCGAACAGCAGCAAATATCGAACGAGCAAAATCATGATATCGTACCGTTTGAAATAAAATATATACCGGTATTTTCCCAGTACCGGTATACCGCGCATCCCTAGTGCATGGATTGTTTTAGTTTGGCAGGGTCGCTAGCTTAGCATAATGAATGGGAAATTGTTTTTTTGTGCATACAATCTACAAATCAGCCAGGATGCAGAAAAAGGACTCAACAGTGAAGGAATGAGTCTTTAAAACTTCAAGAGTGCAAAACAGACAAAAACTCACACACACACTTATACACACAAAAACACATGCACACACAAATGAGCGCGTGCCATTCCAAAAGCTAATTGTGTTTTTGTGTGTGTGTGTGTGGTTTTTGCCTTCGAAATTCTTTTGAGACTGATTAATATCCGATCACTAATACAAATCAGTTCTGTTGTGTTGTTTGAGCACGAGCTGATAAATAAAAGCGGCTCATATCTGTTGCTTTCGTTGGCGTGAAATATGCATTAGGGTTGCGCAATATATCGAAATATCGCAAATGTACATACATATCGCAACGGCACGCAATATCTGAATGATTTTAATAGGCTACTTCAACAATATGGAAAAAGTGTCATTATTTTAGGTTGACGCATATAGCAGAGAATAGACTGGGCACCACGACTGTTACTCATGTGACTCATAGTGTTGTCGATACCAAAATGATGACTTCGATACGATACCAGACTAAAATACCTCGATACCGATACTAAATCCATACCACGGTCAAAATACCACCCAGTAAAAGTAATTGAATAATATGACAACAGAACTTATTAATCATAGTCTTATTAAATTTTTAACTAAAAACTCACGTGGCCCGCATGTTCCGTCCTGGTTTTGACCATTTCTTCTAATTGCAATTTTTTTTTATCTTTGTTTTTAAAAATAAGCTAAAAATGCAAATGACAAACAATATGACCAAAACAGTGCTTTATTTTTCAGCTATCGGTCTGTTTAACAGTATAGCAAGTCAAGAAAGAAATACAAAAACTGCTTAGTCTTCACTCAATAAATTAACTATCACTGATTCTTAATGAATATATTAAAATGATTTAGCCAGTCATGGGGTTTTCTTGTTTTCATTGTTGTTTGATTAACATTAATCACACAGAATATTAGATCCGGCTTAACACCGATCCAATCACCTCAACTGTACACGTTCACTAAAGACACCCCCGACTGTGTTCCTGAATACTCACAGGATGTGCATTTTTACATATCTTTGACCATTGAAATCCATAATCCGAAAGAACTGAATCGCGATCGCATGTTGTCTGAAAGGCGTGTGCGGATCAGAGTCCGGCAGCGCGAGCACATTAAAAACTGAAGCGTGTCTGTTCGATATAATGCGAGTGAGCGATTGAGTGTCACGGCACAGACGCAGCAGGATCGGATTACATTCATCACATGAGCGGAGGTAATCGCGGGATTCACGGCTGCGGCTGCATTCACAGCGCGTGATCAGTCTGGCGTGTGTTCAGTTCATGTCTTTGGAAGCTTAACTTTCATAGGAAGTTCATTTGAACAGTTGAAACACTCACTTTGGTCTCCACCGCTCCGTTTACATGAATCTCCGCAGCTCCCGAGCCGAGTGCTGTGAGTGTGATGTTGAAAACATGTGGGAATAGCGCCTCCTGCTGACTGTAGTCTTCAGCCTCTGGACAAAAACTCCTCCGATGAAGCAAAATGATGATATTTGCGTCATCGGAGGAAATACATAATTCTCTCGTCTCAGGGTCATATGAGGGGGGAAAGCACGATAATTCGAATATACTCCCGGGTTTCTACTGATACAAAGCTTAATGCTAATCGCTGAAGTAACCCTTTAATAAATATTCCTTGTTTATCAAAGTGGATGTGCCTTTTGTGTTTAAGAGTAAAAGCTAATAAGTTAATAGTCTATTCGTGTCTCAGCGCTCATATGTTCGAGCTGCACAGAGCGGCTGAATGATAGTGTCTGTCAGTTATTATAATACATATGACAAAAACATAAATGATGTTGCAGATTCTTCAGAAGTTCAATATAGTTGACAACTGTACTATATTATGGGAATTCTTAGGCTTTGATATTGCGCAGGTGCACGTGATTCACCGCTGTCGTGTGTCAGACTCATTTCAGTGCAAAATAATCAGGGCAAACCATTTAATATACTGCTAATAGCCTACTAGTTTATGTTTATTTATAATTAATTTAGGCAGACAACAAGGCTACCGCGCACAGTGCGCAGCTAATTAATGTGACGGTTTTTTCGTAACATCATTCCTAGTCGAACATTTCAGGACTTCAGTCAACCAAGATTTTCTTTGGTTGATTACATCCCTACAAATACCAGTCACAATAATGATATAGCTTGAGTTAGTATAGCCCATTCCCTCATGAATGAAACAGTTTATCATACACAGACTGAGAGTGTGAATGGTCTCTCTGTTTATAATGTGTGCAGCCTACATGCATGCGGAGGAGTTGCGATTTACGAATAATAATCGCATAATTCCCAGCGATCTTCGAATATTGTTTTGCTTGAAACAATGCCCATCCCTAGTGTCTAGTATCATGAGAACAAAAGTTTTATTATAATAGAAAACGGGTTACAAACTGAAAGTAAGCAAAGATCCACCTATCAGCAGGAAATAAAAGAGTGACATTGGCTTACTCTCTTTATAAGTGAACCTTTCAACAGTCAGTAAAATGGTGAAAAAAATTGTTACAGCATCCAAACATAATTTAGCTCGTACACAAATGATTAAAGAGGGGGAGGGGAGCGGGAGTGGAGGGGAGCGGGAGTGGAGGCGGAGCGGGGAGGAGTGGAGGGGAGCGGAGCGGGAGGGGAGTGGAGGGGAGCGGAGCGGGGAGGGGAGGAGGGAGCGGGAGGGGAGGAGTGGAGGGAGCGGGAGGGAGTGGAGGAGCGGGAGCGGGAGTGGAGGGGAGCGGGAGTGGAGGGGAGGGGAGCGGGAGTGGAGGGGAGGGGAGCGGGAGTGGAGGAGGAGGGGAGCGGGAGTGGAGGGGAGGAGCGGGAGTGGAGGGGAGCGGGGAGTGGAGGGGAGGGGAGCGGGGAGGGAGCGGGAGTGGAGGAGGGGAGCGGGAGTGGAGGGGAGGGGAGCGGGAGGGGAGCGGGGAGTGGAGGGAGGAGCGGGAGTGGAGGGAGGGGAGCGGGGAGGAGGGGAGCGGGAGGAGGAGGAGGGGAGCGGGAGTGGAGGGGAGGAGCAGAGCGGGAGTGGAGGAGCGGGAGTGGAGGGGAGCGGAGCGGGGAGTGGAGGAGAGCGGAGCGGGAGGGGAGTGGAGGGGAGCGGGAGTGGAGGGGAGCGGGGAGTGGAGGGGAGCGGGAGTGGAGGGAGCGGGAGTGGAGGGGAGGGGAGCGGGGAGGGGAGCGGGAGTGGAGGCGGGAGTGGAGGAGGGGAGAGGGGAGCGGGAGTGGAGGGGAGGGGAGCGGGAGGAGGGGAGGGGAGCGGGAGGAGGGGAGCGGGAGGAGGAGCGGGAGTGGAGGGGAGCGGGAGTGGAGGAGGAGGGGAGCGGGAGGGGAGCGGGAGTGGAGGGGAGCGGGAGTGGAGGGGAGCGGGAGTGGAGGGGAGCGGGAGTGGAGGGGAGCGGGAGGGGAGTGGAGGGGAGCGGGAGGAGGAGGAGGAGCGGGAGTGGAGGAGGGAGGAGCGGGAGTGGAGGGGAGCGGGAGGGGAGTGGGAGGGGAGCGGGAGTGGAGGAGGGGAGCGGGAGGAGGAGGAGGGAGCGGGAGTGGAGGAGGAGGAGCGGGAGTGGAGGGGAGGGGAGCGGGAGGGAGGGGAGCGGGGAGGAGCGGGAGGGGAGGGGAGCGGGAGGGGAGGAGCGGAGCGGGGAGTGGAGGAGGAGCAGAGCGGGAGTTCAGCGGAGCGGAGCGGGAGTCAGCGGAGCGGAGCGGGGAGTGCAGCGGAGGAGAGAGGAGCGGGGGAGGAGTGGAGCGAGGGAGCGTGGAGCGGGAGTGGAGTGGAGCGGGAGTGGAGTGGAGCGGGGAGTGGAGTGGAGCGGGGAGTGGAGTGGAGCGGGGAGTGGAGTGGAGCGGGAGTGGAGCGGGAGTGGAGTGGGAGTGGAGCGGAGCGGGAGTGGAGCGGAGCGGGAGTGGTTTATTACAGGAGTGGAGCGGGAGTGGTTTATTACAGGGAGTGGAGCGGGAGTGGAGTGGGAGTGGAGCGGGAGCGGGAGTGGAGCGGAGCGGGAGTGGTTTATTACAGGGGAGTGGAGCGGGGAGTGGTTTATTACAGGGGAGTGGAGCGGGAGTGGAGCGGGAGTGGTTTATTACAGGGAGTGGAGCGAGTGGTTTATTACAGGAGCGGAGCGGGAGTGGTTTATTACAGGGAGTGGAGCGGGAGTGGTTTATTACAGGGGAGTGGAGCGGGAGTGGTTTATTACAGGAGCGGAGCGGGAGTGGTTTATTACAGGGAGTGGAGCGGGGAGTGGTTTATTACAGGGGAGTGGAGCGGGGAGTGGTTTATTACAGGGGAGTGGAGCGGGGAGTGGTTTATTACAGGGAGTGGAGCGGGAGTGGTTTATTACAGGAGGCGGAGCGGGAGTGGTTTATTACAGGGAGCGGAGCGGGAGTGGTTTATTACAGGGGAGTGGAGCGGGGAGTGGTTTATTACAGGGGAGTGGAGCGGGGAGTGGTTTATTACAGGGGAGCGGAGCGGGGAGTGGTTTATTACAGAAGTGGAGGAGCGGGAGTGGTTTATTACAGGGGAGTGGAGCGGGAGTGGTTTATTACAGGGAGCGGAGCGGGAGTGGAGCGGGAGCGGAGCGGGAGTGGTTTATTACAGGGGAGTGGAGCGGGGAGTGGAGCGGGGAGCGGAGCGGGGAGTGGTTTATTACAGGGGAGTGGAGCGGGGAGTGGTTTATTACAGGGGAGCGGAGCGGGGAGTGGTTTATTACAGGGGAGTGGAGCGGGGAGTGGTTTATTACAGGGGAGTGGAGCGGGGAGTGGTTTATTACAGGAGCGGAGCGGGAGTGGTTTATTACAGGGAGTGGAGCGGGAGTGGAGCGGGAGCGGAGCGGGAGTGGTTTATTACAGGGGAGTGGAGCGGGAGTGGTTTATTACAGGGAGTGGAGCGGGAGTGGAGCGGGAGCGGAGCGGGAGTGGTTTATTACAGGGAGCGGAGCGGGGAGTGGTTTATTACAGGGGAGTGGAGCGGGGTGTGGAGCGGAGCGGGAGTGGTTTATTACAGGAGTGGAGCGGGAGTGGTTTATTACAGGGAGTGGAGCGGGAGTGGTTTATTACAGGGGAGTGGAGCGGGGAGTGGTTTATTACAGGGGAGTGGAGCGGGAGTGGAGCGGGAGTGGTTTATTACAGGGAGTGGAGCGGGAGTGGTTTATTACAGAGTGGAGCGGGAGGGAGTGGAGCGGGGTTTTACAGGAGTGGAGCGGGAGTGGAGCGGGAGTGGTTTATTACAGGAGTGGAGCGGGAGTGGTTTATTACAGGGAGTGGAGCGGGAGTGGAGCGGGAGTGGTTTATTACAGGGGAGTGGAGCGGGGAGTGGAGCGGGGAGTGGTTTATTACAGGGGAGTGGAGCGGGAGTGGAGCGGGAGTGGTTTATTACAGGGAGTGGAGCGGGAGTGGTTTATTACAGGGAGTGGAGCGGGAGTGGTTTATTACAGGGGAGTGGAGCGGGGAGTGGTTTATTACAGGGGAGTGGAGCGGGGAGTGGTTTATTACAGGGGAGTGGAGCGGGAGTGGAGCGGGAGTGGTTTATTACAGGGAGTGGAGCGGGAGTGGTTTATTACAGGGAGTGGAGCGGGAGTGGAGCGGGGAGTGGAGCGGGGAGTGGTTTATTACAGGGGAGTGGAGCGGGAGTGGAGCGAGGTGATTTTGAATGGAGTGAGAAGCGGATTTTTTAAAATTCGGAGCGTCAGGGTTTTCATGCGCTCCGAGAGCACTCCACTATCGCTCCATCACGAGTAAAATTCATACCAACGGCCTACAATATAACAGTGTTTTTAGTCAAAACTCACACATTAAACACATTTAACTAGCTTGATTCAGACGGATCACTCAAATCAGGAAGAATGCACAGGTTTATGATGGTTTATGGTTTTTTGTACCTTCTACATACTGAATATGATCGGGTGAAAGCACATTTTAAACAGGTAGCACTTATTCGCACACGCAAACGTTCTCTCTAATGCAGTCAAACAAATGTAATCTTACAGTGCATCTGCTTAGTTATCTGTGTCGGATTTTACATTCGCAGAAATCTGTAATGTGACGCGTAGATAATATAACCGATGAAAACATACTATTTTCATCTTTCCAAACAAAATGCACTTCTAAAGCAGCAATCATGTTTAACTTTTAATGCTTATAATGCCTAATAAGCTTGGCATGTCATAGAAAATAAATGTTTGCAATAAACCACGTTAAAACTATCTCCTATTGTTTTTTTGTTTTAATTTAATGTATGTTATAAACCGAACTTTTGTGATATTGCAGAGCTTACTTAAATACTTTAGCCGCAAATTTCCTCGGAGCGAAGACGGAGCGGTGTTTCTGATATCAGTGAGCGAGGAGTGGAGCGGGGAGCGGGAAATGGAGAACCCGGAGCGGAGCTGGAGCGGAGCGATTATTGAATGCTTAGAGCGCGGAGGGGAAATTGCTGCCGCTCCGCTCCACTCACATACTCTGGTGCAGAGGAGTTGTGTGTGAACATAGTTATTGCAGTTCTAGACTAAATCTGAGCATTTATTCATCTCACTTGCATAAAGATTTAGTATTCCTCAAAAACAATAAAACCAGTCAAATGCAAACCTCCAATAATTAATGTTGCTGACCTTTAATGATTCAGTTAAACCATGAGCAAAACTTACTAGATGTTTTTTTTTATTGGTGAAACTTTTTTTCTCCTGCATCCTATTCTCCCATCATCCAGAATGGCAGCAGAGCGTGTGAATTTGCATCTTTACCTCAGCCTGAGGCTTATTATTATTTTTATTTTGGTATGAAGAGGTCTTTACATTTGCACAAAAATAGAACCTTTTTGTTATAAAAAAACAAAAACAACAAAACAAGCCCAGTCCAGGTGAGAAAAAGTAACGCAAAAGTAACTCAATAAGTTACTTTTTAAGGGAGTAACGCAATATTGTAATGCATTACTTTTCAAAGTAACTTTCCCCAACACTGGAGATAAGTAAATAGTGTGAAAAATACTGGGTTTTTACACGCAAAACATGAACACATGTTATATTGCACCCTGTAAACACAATCAAAGCTTCAAAACACAGGAAAAACAGGACCTTTAAATATGGTGTAAAACTTGCGTCACGGCATCTGAAACATACTTTAAACCTTGAAGATTCATGTGTTTTAAATAGATAACCGTATCATGACTATAATTGTGTGGCCGCTTCACCCTAATAAAGCAATCGCTATTTCTGTTTGTCTGATATGATGATTGATTGGATTTGCAGCTCAAAGGATTTTTATTACGATCATTGTGAGTTTTGTGAGACTAATCAACTCAGATATTGAGCTGATTAACATATTCAGGTGTGTGTGTGTGTGTGTGTGTGGCGTTGGTGTGCAGGGTTTTTGTTATTGTTTTTTTAAATGAATAAATCAATTGTGTAAATGCATGAACAAACCCCCCCAGCGGCGGATACAGTGTGTGTGTGTGTGTCAATACAGATGTTTGTGTAGATGCAGCGCTGCGTGTGTGTGTGTGTGTGTGTGTGTGTGTCTCGCATCGGGTTTTGGCTGTGACTCACTCTGATTAGCCGAGACTGCTGCAGTGAGAGAGAGAGCGGGCGAGCGAGCGAGTTATTGCGCTACAGTCTCATCACTGAGACCCCCTCTCTCTCTCTCTCTCTCTCTCCTCCAGTCTGTTTTTCTCACCGACCCTCTCACACGTTTTCTCCTCTCGTCTCCTCCAGCGCTCCCTCCGTTTGTTCCGTCTCTGCGTTCCGAGGATGACACCTCCAATTTCGAGGAGCCCGAGAGGCCCCCGCGCCCCGCCGCTGCTGCCCAGCGGGATCATCCTCGCACAGGCTTCCACGGACAAGACCTGCCCTTTGTAGGGTGGTGCTTCAGTCGGGCTCTGACCGCTCTGGCCAAGTCTGAGTGAGTACACACACACACACACACACACACACATGCTGGTTTGACTAGTGTAGTCACAGGTGGTCCATTGGTGCGGAGACGGGCACATCACCACGGCGACTGTCACCAGGCAACACTGTGGCTGAATGCGAGGTATTGCTCATAAAAGCTGCAGTTCTCTGTGCGCGCGCTCACTTCATGTGCCTTTAAGATGAATGAGCGGGAGCCGTGTGTGTGTGTGTGTGTGTGTGTGAGGATGTTTTTGTAACGGGAGACTCGCGGATCACAGAATATCTGACGGATGTGTTGCCATGTGCATGCAGGGGAGACCCTCGTCCGGCGTGTGAGATATGATCGCACAATGAAAGCCCTTCAGCACGTAAACACTGTAACGTGATCGGATATGTGTGTGTGTGTGTGTGTGTGTGTTGCGATGTGCTCTGTTGTTTTGGTCTGCGTTTGCATCTGATCTTCTGGGTTGGTGGTTATTGAACGGGTTGGATTTCATCTGTGAATCTGAAGAGAAGCATGAGAACTGTTCTTGGTCTTTCTCTGTTATTTTTTTTATGATTTCCCCCAAATTTCTCATTACTGTTTTTTTGTTAAATCATATCTTCCCTTGTCATTAAGCATAATGCAAGAAACTCATTACTGTAATATTTTTGTGATATATATTTTTTATTAAATTCTCCCAATTGTCTTTGTTGTAATGTTTGTAATTTATTTTATTTTAATTTAAAGTTGAGTTTACCCATTTCATTACTATGATGCAAGAAAATCCTCATTTTTGTAATATTATTTTTATATTTCATTTTCATTTGATTAATTTTATTTCATGATTTCATTTTCCCTAATTTCCGAAATGTCTCATTTATTTTTATTTTAATAAGATTTTCTGTTTTTAAATTAAAATGTTCCCCAGTTGTCATTACCATAATAACAGTCTCATTTACTAATATTTTTTAATTTCCTTTTTTAATTTAATTTCCTCCCAATTCTCATTGTAATGTTTTTTTTCATTTAATTTTTTTCTTTTCTTCCCGTTTGTTATTGCCATAATACACAACTCTCATTACTGTATATATTTTTTGTTTTCATCCTAATTGTTATTTTGTATTTAATGTATTTTATTTAATAAGATTTTCAGTTTTGATTTCATTTTCCCCACTTTTCATTACCATAATGCAAAAAAAATCTCATTACTGTAATATTTATTTCATTTTTTTTTTAATTGAATGTCCTCCCAATTCTTATCATTGTAATAATTTTATTTATATAATTTATTCCATTTTAATTTAAAATTGAATGTTCCCATTTCATTGCCATAATGCAGAATCTCATTACTGTAATGTGGGAAGAAATGGTATCCATCGTTGCTTTAAACGTCATTGCTTGTTTTACTGTTTTTAATTGGTTGGGTTTAGTAATGCATGCAATACAAAATAATGAGATGCTTTTGCAGTAATGAGAATGACTCGAGAATGTGTGTGTGTGTGTGTGTGTGTGTGTGTGTGTGTGTGTGTGTGTGTGTGTGTGTGTGTGTGTGTGTGTGTGGACTGGTAATCCCTACGTTATGTCCCCACAAAGATGGCAATATCCAAAATCCTTGTCCTTGTGGGGACATTTTTTGGTCCCCATGAGTGTGTGTGTGTGTGACGTCCTGCCCAGTGATTCCCTGCATCTATGAATGCATTGACGCGTGAGTTTATGCGCCGCTCTGTTCCTGTGTGCTGAGATCATGTGGATCAGGTGAGGGTTTTGGTTGGGAATCTGGTCCCAGATCAGCCGTAAATAACGTTTTTTTTTACCCAGGAGCTGAAGGGAAAGCACAGGGAAAAAGAGTGAGGTGAAGCTTTATAGCTTTAGTCAGAAAGAGAATGAACCCAGAATGCATTTCTATGGTAACCAGAGTGAGCCCCCTCCATCCATTCATACGCTCATTCTCTGTCTAATCCTGAAATGCGTTTGAGTCCAGCCGTATGTCATGTTGCTGCCTTCTTCATACAGCAGCATTGAGACCCGCCGAACGCAACACACACACAGCCCCAGCCCAGGAGCGTGGGAATGTTAATGCAGAAGCGCAGCTCCTGATTGGTGCACCGGAGCCTGGATCTGTCTTGAGACAAACAAAACATCTGTAATCATCTTCCCTGATGCACGCTTCAGAAATGCATGCATTGTGCCCGCAGTAGGCGTGTGTTTTAGACATGCGTTCCTTTGTGTGTGTTTATCAAGCAGTGCAATAGAAAAACATGCGGTGCATGTGGAGACCCGTACAGGAAGCATATCTATTGCAGGATTCTAGATTTACAGTCCAGTCGTGTCTGAGGCGCTTCAGATCTCGGTGCTGTCGTGATGTGTTTAGTCTGTGTGTGTTTGCTCACCATAGGTCCGTCATGCCAGAGATGATGTATTTCTCTTTCCTCATTTACAGATTCAGTAGGACCCGATCTGTCACAGTAATTGGGTAAACATGTCAGGGGAAATGTGCACTGGAGGTGTCATGGGAAATCTTTTTATAAGGTGAAGTGTGTCATTTCTGTGTCACTTTAATCACCTTACAGGTTTCCTGAATTCTCCATGTTTTCCATTGTTAAACAAACTCCATTGGATGAATTCCTTTGTTTTCTGTAGTAAATATCAGTTTTTTGTTTTATTTCAGCAGTCAGATATCGCTCTTTGTGTGTGCTTGTGCAGCTCAGGATGTTTATTGGAGTAAGTAGCGTTGTTCAAATATTGAACATGGTGTTCAGTGCCATGGGTACAATTCCCAGGGAATGCATGAACTGATCAAATATACACCGATGACCAGTGAAGTGAACAACACTGATGATCTCTTCACGGCTCCTATTAGTGGGTGGGATATATTAGGCAGCAAGAGAACATTTCATCCTCAGAGTTGATGTGTTAGAAGCAGGAAAAATGGGCAAGCGTAAGGATTTGAGCGAGTTTGACAAGGGCCAGATTGTGATGGCTAGACGACTGGGTCAGAGCATCTCCAAAACTGCAGCTCTTGTGGGGTGTTCCCGGTCTGCAGTGGTCAGGATCTATCAAAAGTGCTCCAAGGAAGGAACAGTGGAGAACCGGCCACAGGGTCATGGGCGGCCCAGGCTCATTGATGCATGTGTGGAGCGAAGGCTGGCCCGTGTGGTCCGATCAAACAGACGAGCTACTGGAGCTCAAACTGCTCAAGAAGTTAATGCTGGTTCTGATAGAAAGGGCTCAGAATACACAGAGCATCGCAGTTTGTTATGCGTATGGCGGCATAGCCGCTGACCAGTCAGGGTGCCCATGCTGACCCCTGACCCCGCCGAAAGCACCAACAGTGGCACGTGAGCATCAGAACTGGACCACGGAGCAATGGAAGAAGGTGGCCTGGTCTGATGATCACGTGGGGAACACACGGTACGGCAGCAAAAGTTCCTGCCGTGTTCCTTTAACAATTCTAATCTAATTTAACAATTTATTACAAGTTTAACCAAAATTAAAAAATGTTGGCCCTATGAAAAGAATAAATAAAAATAAATATATATATAATCTCACATTTCACTTAACTTCCAAAATTCTGTGTTTTCTGGATTCTATTTGAATGGTTTAATTCATTTTTAATAATCAAAAAGCATTTTATTTATTTATTTTTTAAGGAAATGTTTCTCCACTCCCCAGAAATTCTGTGTATTTTCTTCTTCTTCTGACAATCAAATTAAGGCAAAAAACATATAATTTCATTTAATTTTCTCTTTTAATCATATGTGACTCTGGACCTCAAAAACAGTCATAAGGGGGAATTTCCATTGATGTATGTTTTGTTAGGATCAGACAATATTTGATAATCTGGAATCTGAGGGTGCAAAAACATCTAAATATTGAGGAAATCTCCTTTAAAGTGGTAACACTTTACAATAAGGTTGTATTAGTTAATGCATTAGTTAACATTAACTAATGCTGAACTGCACTTATAAAGCATTTATTAATCTTTGTTGACATTAGTTAATGCACTGTGAACTAACATGAACAGCTGGATTTTTATTAACTAACGTTAACAAAGATTAACTAATGCTGAACAGAGGTGTTGTTCATGGTTAGTTTATGTTAACTAATGCGTTAACTAATACAACCTTATTGTCCAAATGAAGTCCTAAGCTCTACTAATAATACATTTGATATATTTACGGTAGGACATTGACTAAATATCTTCATGGCATATGATCTTAATATCCTAATGATTTATGGCATAATTATATAATATTTAATAATTATTATTATTAGAGTTAGTATTATTATTACATTGAGACGTAGCTGAATTCTACTGTACAACAGTAATATATAAGTATTATATTTATGACTGGATTCTGTCCGTGTTTTCTGCATCGGCCCTACACATTTGAGCTTCTTTTCCTTTTACATCCGTTTGGCAAACCCACTTGAATGTGCATAGCGCCACCTACTGACAGCTGGGCACAGGATAGCCGATACCACTCGGTTAAAAAACGATACGATCTCTAGATGACAGGGCATCCTTCAACGTTTGCCATTGTGAGAACTAATTGACTCCCAGAACAAAGTGCCACGGTCTGTTGTTATCGTAATGATTTAGACAGCAGTGATGGCATTTAACATTTGCCCCATTGTGTAGTAAAAGCGCATTAGCGGTATGATATGTCACGCTGAAGCATCTCTGGAGAGACGCTTGTGTTGAGTTGAGTCAGGGCTCTAATTGGAGCGCTTCCTGTAGGTTCACACAGTAATGACCGGCGGAGCGTAGGTGGTTTCCTCTTCTCTCGGTGACTCATGTTAGTCTGGGTAACGGACTGGTTAGATAACTCAAAGGGAAACTGGTTTGTCAGGAATAGTTTGTGCAGTAATGAGTTGTGGTTGTCATGTGGACTTTAGTGACAGTATTGTGTTTAGTTTCCTGATTATCTGAGAAGTGTTCTGAAGTTGAGGTTTCTGAGCGTATCTGATCTGGAAATGGTAATAGGATGGTTTAAAGGGGTGGTTGCGTGTTTTATTTTCTAGGCTTGATTGTGTTTTTGGGGCACAGTTTATTTTTTTTGAAAACACTATATTATCTTAATTCTACACCTCTGTATCCACTCTCAGATGAGCGGCTCGTTTGACTTCCTGCTTCTATTAAGCCACTCCCCCTGAAATACGCAGTGTGCTCAGATTGGCTGGTAGCTGGCCCAGTGTATCGTGATTCGCTGAAGTGTCCAGAAACGCCACACCCCTTACCATCCGTTTTTACGCGCTTCGGAGTAAAGTAAATAATTGCATCAAATTGAGCCAAATCAGACCCAGACGAAGACGGTCAGGCAGAACCTTTCCAATCGCAGCTTTTAAAGGACGTTTATGAATGGGATTTCATTTAGTATTTGTGTCAGTGTTTAGATATGCTGTCACTGCTGTTTGTTAGCTTTCAATCCTCATTATAGCTTTAATGTAGCCAAATACATGACTGAGTAGTCGCATTTTTTGTAAAGGTATTGTTTAATTTATCGCATGAACAACTGTTTGTCTATAGACGTTTGTTGCGGTAGAACGTAGCTAACTGGCTAGCAGAAACGAGTTGCTCTTTGTATATGTCCTTGATGCATTAAAAATAGCAACAGAACTATAACATTACGTTTAAAAGACATGTACAAACAATAAAACGTACTTCCAGTTTGAAGCCAATAAACAGCAGCTTCTGCTTTTAAAGTGGGAACGTCTTCATCTTTCAGTGAAAGCCTTTGTGCAGATCCTGGTGTAGATTCTGGAAGCGGTCTCCAGCGCTGCATCCAGTGTAGAAAATATCACAGATTATAATGGGTTCTGTCTATCGTATATCGAACATCAGGAAAAAATCGTGTTTCTTTTGTTCTTCTTTTTGTTGCCTGACGAAGATGTTTTGGTAGCAGTTTTAGCAGTGTGCCGGTTCTTTTGTATTTCTTTTTGATCGAGTTCTTTTTGAATCCATTCATAAAGAGAGCTTTACTTCTTTCCTAATTGAATCAAATAAGTGACTTGCTCATTAAGACATTCACCACCACCTACTCGCCGTTTTAGCTTCTTATTTAGAGTAGCCTTTCGTTAAACAATTAAAGGGATAATTCACCTATAAGTGACATCTACTTCCCTTCATGTCGTTTCAAACCTGTATGAATCTCTTTCTTTTCTATTTTGAAGAATGTTGTTAACCAAACGATATAGTTTATAACTAATATAGTCATCTTTATAGGTATCATTCTTGCTGTGACAGGTCCTTTAGAGTTGTAAGTTTGCTGTCTGCTGTGATTGGACCCATTTAGCTCGTTATATTTTTCATAGTTTGTTTGAAGACCAGCCTCCATTTGGAGTCTAGTTGATTCTATGCACATCAAAGCAAAGTCCACGTTCTCCAAGAAAACTATAAGAGCTATAATGGTGGACACGGGGATTGTTTCATCCTGCAGACGCCCACTTAGAGGAACCTGCCACACTCATTTGCTTGACCTTTGTTGATGGCTGATCAATAGAGCGCAGCATGTGTGAGCGCAGAGTCGCCGCAGGAACGCTGGGAGAACATTTACTCAACGTAAGCTGTGAGTCAGCCTGGTCTTTGTCCGTCAGCCGGTCTAAGAATAGGCGATGTTGGAATGCATCAGCGTTCCAGCAGATCAATAGCTACTGTATTCACAGAATGTGTAAGTGTGTTTATATCCGTCGCAGATGTCAATCTGCCACCCACTTAAGGCTCTGACGTGTTGTTTTTTGGTTGCTGGTGACGCTTGAGTTATCAATTTCAATGCTAAGGCTGTAATAATTGAACTACCTGAAACCTTTATTGATGCCAGCTAATGTGAAATGTAATTTTCAATGGTCAACGGCACATTTTCCCGTTGCAGTTTATCTTTCCCTGTGAGACTGAATTCCCCCCACACACACCCAGAAGAACACATTCTCAAAAGGCACAATTTGAAATGCATAGCCTATAATTACACTTTAAACCCAAACGCACACACACACATGCGCCCAATAGTCAAGTCGGTTGTGGGCCGTTCTGATCAGACCCCTGGGATGCGTAGGGATCCTCCAAAGGGAAGTCTGTAAGCGCTGGGTAATGGACTGCTTTACAGCAAACAGCCAGAACCTCTAATCTCGTTAGACCTCGCCGGTGTGATGCCGCGGGCGTATTTAGACACTCTCGAGGGGGTCTGGACGCATCAGGCTTTTCCATTTCACAGATCCTCTGATGCGTTCAGTTGTGTTTTGATAGGAGGGCATATGCATCTTCATGGAGGGACCATAATTGAGTCCCTATGATGCAGAAAATGTGGATCCAGTCATAAAATAGGAATTTACAGTATGTCATGGAATTGGCCAACATTTTGATCAATAAATCAACAGTAGTCCTGCACACTTAATCACATCGCTGTGTCTGTGAATATTAAAGAACAAAAAGGCTGCTATATGAAGAGGAAGCCTGCATATAGAATATAGGTTTCCAAGTTATAATAATAATAATACAGTTTATAAAAAAAGGAGTATCACAATTTTTCGTTCATGTTTTAGTTTGAACAGTCAACTTCTGTTGTTGAACAAAATTACTTTACTATACCATACTGTACCATATACTATACTATAACATACTGTACCATATACAATAATATACCATAAAAAATGCCATACCTATACTATACCATACTGTACCATATACAATACTATACCATACTGTACCATATACAATAATATACCATAAAAAATGTCATACCTATACTATACCATACTGTACCATATACTATACCATACTGTACCATATACTATACCATACTGTACCATATACAATAATATACCATAAAAATGTCATACCTATACTATACCATACTGTACCATATACTATACTATACTGTACCATATACTATACCATACTGTACCATATACTATACTATAACATACTGTACCATATACAATAATATACCATAAAAAATGCCATACCTATACTATACCATACTGTACCATATACAATACTATACCATACTGTACCATATACAATAATATACCATAAAAAATGTCATACCTATACTATACCATACTGTACCATATACTATACCATACTGTACCATATACTATACTATACCATACTGTACCATATACTACACTATACTGTACCATATATTACACTATACTGTACCATATACTATACCATACTGTACCATATACTACACTATACTGTACCATATACTATACCATACTGTACCAAATACTACACTATACTGTACCATATATTACACTATACTGTACCATATACTATACCATACTGTACCATATACTATACCATACTGTACCATATATTACACTATACTGTACCATATACTATACCATACTCTACCATATACTACACTATACTGTACCATATACTATACCATACTGTACCATATACTATACCATACTGTACCATATACTACACTATACTGTACCATATATTACACTATACTGTACCATATACTATACCATACTCTACCATATACTACACTATACTGTACCATATACTATACCATACTGTACCATATACTATACCATACTGTACCATACACTACACTATACTGTACCATATACTGTACCATATACTACATTATACTGTACCATATACTATACCATACTGTACTAAATACTATACCATACTGTACCATATACTATACTATACCATACTGTACCATATACTATACCATACTGTACCATATACTATACCATACTGTACCATATACTACACTATACTGTACCCTATACTATACCATACTGTACCATATACAATATACCATAAAAAATGCCATACCTATAGTATACCATACTGTACCATATACTATACCATACTGTACCATATACTATACCATACTGTACCATATACTATACCATACTGTACCATATACTATACCATACTGTACCATATACAATAATATACCATAAAATATGCCATACCTATACTATACCATACTGTACCATATACTATACCATACTGTACCATATACTATACTATACCATACTGTACCATATACTACACTATACTGTACCATATACTGCACTATACTGTACCATATACTATACTATACCATACTGTACCATATACTATACTATACTGTACCATATACTGAACTATACTGTACCATATACTACACTATACTGTACCATATACTATACCATACTGTACCATATACTACACTATACTGTACCATATACTATACCATACTGTACCATATACTACACTATACTGTACCATATACTATACCATACTGTGCCATATACTATACTGTACCATATACTATACCATACTGTACCATATATTACACTATACGGTACCATATACTATACCATACTGCACCATATACTACACTATACTGTACCATATATTACACTATACTGTACCATATACTATACCATACTGTACCATATACTATACCATACTGTACCATATACAACACTATACTGTACCATATACTATACCATACTGTACCAAATACTACACTATACTGTACCATATATTACACTATACTGTACCATACACTATACCATACTCTACCATATACTACACTATACTGTACCATATACTATACCATACTGTACCATATACTATACTATACTGTACCATATACTACACTATACTGTACCATATACTATACCATACTGTACCAAATACTACACTATACTGTACCATATACTATACCATACTGTACCATATACTATACCATACTGTACCAAACACTACACTATACTGTACCATATACTACACTATACTGTACCATATACTATACCATACTGTACTAAATACTATACCATACTGTACCATATACTACACTATACTTTACCATATACTATACCATACTGTACCATATACAATAATATACCGTAAAATATACCATACCTATACTATTCCATACTGTACCATATACTATATCATACTGTACCATATACTGTACCATACCTTACCATATACAATAATATACCATAAAATATACCATACCTATACTATACCATACTGTACCATATACTATACCATACTGTACCATATACTACACTATACTGTACCATATCTATACCATACTTTACCATATACTACACTTTACCATAAAATATACTATTCCATACCTATACTATACCATAAAATATACTATACCATACCTATACTATACCATATTATATACTATACCGTACCTATACTATATTATATGCTATACCATATAATATACCGTACCATACTATATACTATACCATACCCTATACTATACCGTGCCATATGCCATACAATAGGCTATACCATTTCATATACTGAACTGTACCAATATACTATACCATATACCGTACCATACCATATACTATAATATACTGTACCACAGGCAATACTATGCCATATTATACTATACCGTACCACATACTTTACCATACACTTAACCATACCATATACTATTATACCACACCATATACTATTCCATACAATTTACCATACCATACACTATACTATGCCATACCATATATTATACTATACCACACCATAGACTATACCGTACAATATACTATGCCATAACTTACCATATACTATACCATACCATATATTATAACGTAATATATACTATACCATACCACACCATATACTATACAACACTATACAACAAACTATACCATACCACACAATATACTATACTCTACCATACCATATATTATAACGTACCATATACTATACCATACCACACCATATACTATACAACACCATACAACAAACTATACCATACCACACAATATACTATACTCTACCATACCATATATTATAACGTACCATATACTATACCATACCACACCATATACTATATTATACCACACTATACAATATACTATACTATACCATACCATATATTATAACGTACCATATACTATACCATACCACACCATATACTATATTATACCACACTATACAATATACTATACTATACCATACCATATATTATAACGTACCATATACTATACCATACCACACAATATACTATACTCTACCATACCATATATTATAACGGACCATATACTATACCATACCACACCATGTACTATATTATACCACACTATACAATATACTATACTATACCATACCATATATTATAACGTACCATATACTATACCATACCACACCATATATTATGCTGTACCATGCCATATACTATACTATACCGTACCAAATACTATACATACCATACACTATACCATGCCATATACTATACTACTCTGCACTTTACGGTTTAATACCTTACAGTGGTTTGTGTTCATCAGAGCTGGAGCTGACAGCATCTGTAAATGTCAATCTTTCTTTATACTCTGAGAGTGATAGATGTGCAGAAACAGCCAAAGTTCTTCGATTGAACGTTATTCAGAAGAAGCTGAAGAAATGAAGATTGAAGCATTGTGAGGGACACACCATATTAGTCCTATAGAGTTAGAAAAGCATGGCTGAAATGATCTCTTCTGCGTCAGGAAGCACCGAGCAGACTTTGTGTGAATGTTTAAGCTTGTTGGCTTTCAGGTGGTGATTGTTTGGTTCTGCTCTCGGCGGGCGAGCTGTCAGCGCGCCGGTCAAAGCCATATTCACCAGCCGCTGCCATTGGTTCGCTCTTTCCCTCCACTGCAGTATTTTTGTCAGGTTTATTCTCCGTTAGTAATGTCTGTTTTGATTGTGCGGCTGCTGGGATTTCACTCTTTATTTTTGGAACACATTTATCCGTCAGGCAACATTTAGTCAGTTCTGAATCACTGACATATGATGCATGTGGGAACTCGAGTTGTTTCCTGTCTTTGTTGGTTTGCATTGAGGTTCACATGTCTTTTTATACTGTCGAAGGCGTTCGGTTCTCTATATTTAGGCGTTTCTTTCCGTCTTCATGTTCTCCTGAAAGACATCAGTAGTTTGGCTTCCTGAAGAGGAAGCTGCTTTCCAAATATTGGTGACGACAAATTTCCAAATATTGTTTTTTATTATATATTTTTTTTTAAACTCTGATGACAGCTGATATGAAGCAGTGGTGGGAGTGTGGGAGGAGTCTATCTGTTTGACGGACCAATGAGTAATGGGGGGCGGAGTCAAATAAGTGGGAGGAGAGCACAGGGTAATCATAACATTTAAAATAAGTAAGGCTCAGCCGTGTTAAAGTTTGTAAACTGCAGTATTTGATTTCATAATGTGCAAACACAGACACACAAACACGTGTATTTAAATGAAGGGCAGTTGTTGTGTTTTTATTACCCTCCGGCCTGGTTTGGCGTTCTGGTGTAATCAGCACTTTAGCACTGTGTGTGTGTGTGTGTGTGTGTGTGTGTGTGTGTGTTTCCCTCCTCAGCACTTTCAGCTGTAATGAGCCGATGTCTAATGGCAGAGACTGAGATCCTGAGTTCAGGTCTCTGAGCAAGACAGACGCATTATATTATGAAATGAGAGAATGTAAACTTTGCATCATAATTCTGTTATATGCCTGTTTATTAATGCGAAGCTGCGGTGAAACATTTCCAATGGAGTGCAACAGTCAGGGTTTTTTCCGGAAGTAAACTCTATTGATTTTTCTCCACTGGGAAATAGATTTTGAGCAATAACTTATAAGGCTTTAAAGACAGACCTACTGTGAGATACAAGGCTGTTAATTTATGCTTGTATCACATTATTTCAGCTTATTTTAACAATGGAATTCCTGGTAAAGAACTACATTACCCATGATGCTCTACAGAAAATTACACCAAAGCTTCGTATGCTCTGAAAATATGAAACGCTGGAGATAATGCTGTTCACAATGCTTCATGGGATTGTAGTTCTTTCCCAGTAGCTGGTCGGTTTGGTTCATGGCATCCCTATGGGAAAAATTCATGGAAAAATACCTCCAGACCCGGAAAAGCAGCGGACTCTGTTGCACTCTATTGTATAATGTGTTATAAAACTATTTTATATTATTATTTATATTTTATATATAGAACACACTGTAACAGATTTTGCCGTACTAGTGTTATTTTAGTATCACGGAGATGCTATACAGTTTTGGTTCATATTTTCAATTTAATTCTGCTTTCATTATAAAAGGTAATTGCTACTTTTTATCTCACAATTTGGCCTTTACAACTGAAGAGAACCTGATTTTGAGATGTTCCCTGACATCTATTTCATGCCATGTAAATTAATGAGTGGCACATGAAGATTGTTCTTTGGTTTCGGATGAATAATGAATTCACATGAAACTAATGGAGTGTGTAATGAATGTGAAAGGCCGAGCAGACGCTGTACATCGTGTGTGTGATATTCCCTACATTACCAGGAAAAACAAAAGCGCTCTCTCGCTCTCCTGGCTTTCTGTGACGGGCTCTTTTCGGAGACGTGTGCCGGGATGAGTGTGAATGTCCGGTGTGGTTCTCATAAGGGTTTGTTGTTCTGTGTGTTGGCAGATCGGTTGGCGCAGGGCTCAACTCTCCTGCCAAGACCAACTCCATGGAAAAAAAGCTGCACCTTAAAAGCAAAGAACTGCAAGACACTCAAGACAAATGTCACAAGGTAAGAGCTCAGACTACATATCGCACACCCCTAAAGTCTCTATGATTATATTGCAAAGTATGCGTTGATTATGCACCTTTCACTGCTGGATTTAGACTAGAATGTTAGAATGACCATGAAATTCAATATATAGGGCAAAATGCCCCTGAATCATTTTTTTTCTCTTATATTATTTCTTTATTATCTCTTCAAGAAATGTCACAAAAGCAAGAGCACTGTTTTTCCAGAATAGCAACACTATTTTTATATATTAGTTCGCTAAACCAGATTATTATTTTAGTCACAATATTGTCTTTTTTGCTTTTTCGCCAATGAAAAACTATTTAAACTACTTAAACGTTCATCATTACTGGATGAATCAGTGTTTTTGAACAAATCTCTTGAGTGAATGATTCAATGACTCACTCATAAAGACTTCACTTGTTTCATTACTGGATGAATCAGTGTTTTTGAATGAATCTCTTGAGTGAATGATTCAATGACTCACTCATTAAGACTTCACTTGTTTCATTACTGGATGAATCAGTGTTTATGAATGAATCTCTTGAGTGAATGATTCAATGACTCACTCATAAAGATTTCAATTGTTTCATTACTGGATGAATCAGTGTTTTTGAATGCCTCTCTTGAGTGAATGATTCAATGACTCACTCATAAAGACTTCACTTGTTTCATTACTGGATGAATCAGTGTTTATGAATGAATCTTTAAACGGCTTATACAACTCCACAAAATAAGCCTCAAAAGTTATGCACAGCATGTTCAAATATTTTTTTTAAGCAGAGAATAAATTGCAATTGGCTGTGCATTTAATTGTGCATTGAATTATAGCTGTCAGGATATATATGCATGTAACGGTGAGCTTACAAAACCATGTGTATAATGTGTAACTTAATTATAATTTGCAGTGTGCATTTGTGGGAAGCTTTGATGCTTTTCTTGATGCTTCTGAATCAGAAGCCGTTGATGTGCTGTCAGTCTCCCCTCTGCTGCTAAACCACGCCCACTTTTAGAGGATTTTTCAAAACTGTGTTGAGAACTGACGGCTGCTAAAGCGGGGTTTCATGACCCTTTAAGAATCGACATCGATTAAAAGCGAGAAATCAATATTTTTTTACCCAGCCCTATTACTTGGTTCTGTTGAACATGAAATGTGGAGTAAAACTAACATTTAATATATACATATATATAAAAATACTTTCAATTCACTTGTAATTTAATCAAAACAACTCAACTGCAGTTTGATTGATATTACTTGGAATGCACAATAAAAAAAAAAACAAGAGAATGATCTGTTTTTGCAAATGAGCTCTTCATATTTTTTATATATTCATATAATTTGTGCTGTGTAAATGCATCTAAATGCTGCATTAGATGACGTTTAGACTTCTGCAAAAATACACTGTAATATACGTGACCATAGTGATTGCATTTGATTGGTGTATAGCGTCTATCCCAGTCGAGCTCAACTCCGACAGCTCTGGAGAAAACGGTGCACACACACACACACACACACACACACACACACACACACACACACACACATTCAATGGAGAACCAAATAGAGTTTCTAACGTATCACCACAAGAGGACTTCTGTCATGCACAGGTTGTGTTTGCGTTGTCCGAGCGCTGCTGTAAA
This sequence comes from Gobiocypris rarus, assembly GCA_023029165.1. NCBI lineage: Eukaryota > Metazoa > Chordata > Actinopteri > Cypriniformes > Gobionidae > Gobiocypris > Gobiocypris rarus. Next base: position 53,939,779 of record CM040916.1, read on the forward strand.
ATGCATTTAGACCTGGTGCTTGTGTTTGTGGCCGCTCAGATGGAGCAGGAGATCTCGCGGTTTCAGCGTAAGATGACTGACCTGGAGTCAGTCCTCCAGCAGAAGGATGTGGAGCTCAAAGCCTCCGAGACCCAGAGGAGCATCCTGGAGCAGGACCTCGCCACCTACATCACCGAATGCAGCGTGAGTGGAATAATCGTGACAACCTCTGTGGTTTAAATGAGGAAATTTGGACTCCAAGGGCAATAAATTAGGGATATTTTGGCAAAAGATCAAAAATAAAAACTATATACCACACTGTCCTAAGACGCCGCCTTAACATAGTGTTCGGAGCAGGACACACTCTCTCTGATGGACGTATCTGTTGTTTCATATCTAGAACAGCAAACCTGACTTGATATCATATCTGCACTCTTGATGTTCCGCCTTTAATGCTAATACTCTCACTGATAAAGCCACTCTTGGCACGCTGTTCATTTTTTGTTCTGACCTTGTGTTCCAACAACTGCTGCATCTCAACATAACGTGTGTGTGTGTGTGTGTGTCTGTGTGTGTGTGTGTGTGTGTGTGTGTGTGTCTAGAGTCTGAAGCGCAGTCTGGAGCAGGCTCGTGTTGAAGTGTCACAGGAAGATGATAAAGCTCTCCAGCTCCTCCATGACATCAGAGAACAGAGCAACAAACTCCAGGAGATCAAGGAGCAGGTGAGCAAACTCACTTCACCACAAATATATACACATACATGGGCTGCTTATATTGATCAAAAATACTGTAAAAATCTGAACATATTATTAGTGTAATGTTGAATAATAAACTGTTCTCTGTGTGAAATATATAGTAAAGAGTCACTTATTTCCTGTGATCAAAGCTGAATTTATCATCATTACTCCAGTCTTCAGTGGAGCTGCATGATTCTGGATCAACTGAGATCACGATTCAGACAACTAAACAATATAACATTTACTAGAGGTTCTGACAAAACATAAATTGCTGCAGTCTATTTAAAATGTTTAATTAATCTGAATGAATTATTTTAAATAGTTGGGTTGAGTGAATGATTCAATGACTCACTCATAAAGACTTCACTTGTTTCATTACTGGATGAATCAGTGTTTTTGAACAAATCTCTTGAGTGAATGATTCAATGACTCACTCATAAAGACTTCACTTGTTTCATTACTGGATGAATCAGTGTTTTTGAGCGAATCTCTTGAGTGAATGATTCAATGACTCACTCATAAAGACTTCACTTGTTTCATTACTGGATGAATCGGTGTTTTTGAATGAATCTCTTGAGTGAATGATTCAATGACTCACTCATAAAGACTTCACTTGTTTCATTACTGGATGAATCAGTGATTTTGAGCAAATCTCTTGAGTGAATGATTCAATGACTCACTCATAAAGACTTCACTTGTTTCATTACTGGATGAATCAGTGTTTTTGAACAAATCTCATGAGTAAATGATTCAATTAAACACATTGTCCTTTGCTGAACAAATTACTTTTTTTCTTATGTACCCTAATCTTTTGAATGGTAGTGTATGATCATTTCCACCAAAATATGAAGCACTGTTAATAATCATAACTGTTTCTTGAGCAGCAAATCAGCATCAGTCGCCTGTCTGACTGCATCCTGCGGCATCTCCATTAGCTCGACTTTATTAGCCGTTCGTTTGCAGAACTGCATCCTGTAATTGAGGTCTAAACGCCAGCTAATCGCTAATAATCACACCTCATTAAGTTATTCCGTGTTGCTTTTTTTCCTCAGCATTTCCTCCTCTGTTTCCTGGTTTATGGTGTGTTTTCCTCTGCTCTGAATCGCAGTCGTAAGACACACAGGCTGCCTGAGTTCTGTGTGTGTGTGCTCGAACATGAGCTCAAGGCATTATGGGGAATAATATTTCACTCACTGAACTAGAAACAAGAATTAGTGTGTAATCCTGTGCTGGAGAACATGTCTTGAGCTGGTTTTAAAACCCTGAGGATGCTGGGATATAAAAAGGCTTTGTCACAAACGGGAGTTTCATCTGTTTTTGTGTTGAAATTCTCCAGATCAGTTTGAAATCGTCTGTCTTTCTGACTGACGCTCCATCCGTCCTTCCATCAATCTGTCCATCCGTCCTTCCATCCATCCGTCCTTCCATCAATCTGTCCATCCGTCCTTCCATCAATCTGTCCATCCGTCCTTCCATCAATCTGTCCATCCGTCCTTCCATCAATCTGTCCATCCGTCCTTCCATCAATCTGTCCATCCATCCGTCCTTCCATCAGTCCTTCCATCCTTCCTTCCATCAATCTGTCTTTCCATCCATCTGTCCATCCGTCCTTCCATCAATCTGTCCATCTCCTTCCATCAATCTGTCCTTCCATCAATCTGTCCATCCGTCCTTCCATCAATCTGTCCATCCGTCCTTCCATCCATCTGTCACTCTGTCCTTCCATCAATCTGTTCATCCGTCCTTCCGTCAATCTGTCCATCCGTCCTTCCATCAATCTGTCCATCCGTCCTTCCATCAATCTGTCCTTCCATCAATCTGTCCATCCGTCCTTCCATCAATCTGTCCATCCGTCCTTCCATCCATCTGTCACTCTGTCCTTCCATCAATCTGTTCCGTCCTTCCGTCAATCTGTCCATCCGTCCTTCCATCAATCTGTCCATCCGTCCTTCCATCAATCTGTCCATCCGTCCTTCCATCCATCTGTCACTCTGTCCTTCCATCAATCTGTCCATCCGTCCTTCCATCAATCTGTTCATCCGTCCTTCCGTCAATCTGTCCTTCCGTCAATCTGTCCATCCGTCCTTCCGTCAATCTGTCCATCCGTCCTTCCATCAATCTGTCCATCCGTCCTTCCATCAATCTGTCCATCCGTCCTTCCATCAATCTGTCCATCCGTCCTTCCATCAATCTGTCCATCCGTCCTTCCATCAATCTGTCCATCCGTCCTTCCATTAATCTGTCCATCCGTCAATCTGTCCATCCGTCCTTCCATCAATCTGTCCATCCGTCCTTCCATCAATCTGTCCATCCGTCCTTCCATCAATCTGTTCATCCGTCCTTCCATCAATCTGTCCATCCGTCCTTCCATCAATCTGTCCATCCGTCCTTCCATCAATCTGTCCATCCGTCCTTCCATCAATCTGTTCATCCGTCCTTCCGTCAATCTGTCCATCCGTCCTTCCGTCAATCTGTCCATCCGTCCTTCCGTCAATCTGTTCATCCGTCCTTCCGCCAATCTGTTCATCCGTCCTTCCGTCAATCTGTCCATCCGTCCTTCCGTCAATCTGTCCATCCGTCCTTCCGTCAATCTGTCCATCCGTCCTTCCATCCATCTGTCCATCCATCAATCTGTCCATCCGTCCTTCCATCCATCTGTCCATCCGTCCTTCCATCAATCTGTCCATCCGTCCTTCCATCAATCTGTTCATCCGTCCTTCCGTCAATCTGTCCATCCGTCCTTCCATCAATCTGTTCATCCGTCCTTCCGTCAATCTGTCCATCCGTTCCTTCCATCACTCTGTCCTTCCATCAATCTGTCCATCCATCCTTCCATCAATCTGTCCATCCGTCCTTCCATCAATCTGTCCATCCGTCCTTCCGTCAATCTGTCCATCCGTCCTTCCGTCAATCTGTCCATCCGTTCCTTCCATCACTCTGTCCTTCCATCAATCTGTCCATCCGTTTCTTCCATCACTCTGTCCTTCCATCAATCTGTCCATCCGTCCTTCCATCAATCTGTCCTTCCATCCATCCGTCCTTCCATCAATCTGTCCATCCGTCCTTCCATCAATCTGTTCATCCGCCCTTCCGCCAATCTGTCCTTCCATCAATCTGTCCATCTCCTTCCATCCATCTGTCCATCCATCCATCTGTCCATCCATCTCCTTCCATCCATCTGTCCATCCATCCATCTGTCCTTCCATCCGTCCTTCCATCAATCTGTCCATCCGTTCCTTCCATCAATCTGTCCTTCCATCAATCTGTCCATCCGTCCTTCCATCCATCTGTCCATCCATCCATCTGTCCATCCATCCGTCCTTCCATCAATCTGTCCATCCATCCATCTGTCCTTCCATCCGTCCTTCCATCAATCTGTCCATCCGTCCATCCATCCATCTGTCCATCAATCCGTCCTTCCATCAATCTGTCCATCCATCCATCTGTTCATCAATCCGTCCTTCCATCCATCCGTTCATCAATCTGTCCGTCCGTCCTTCCATCACTCTGTCCATCCGTCCATCTGTCCATCCCCCTTTTTTACTGTCACCTTTGATCAATTTATGCGTCCTTGATAAATAAAATAATTCATTTATTTTCAAAAAAATTGTACTGACCTTTGAAGGGTGCTCTTTGAACCAGCATCATTTATATGACATTTAGCATATGTCTGAATCATAGCAGCAAACTAAATGTTGTTTTTGAAGATGCCTGTAGAAAACCATTTTTTTGCCTGTCTGAGGAACATGTAAATAGTGCTTGATGATAACTGCAGATTACTTCTGTTAGTGTTTATTAGCATGCTAGACACTTTATCGTTAGGTTGAAGTAGTTAAGTGTCTTACTGATTGACATCTCAGCAGATCTCATCCAGATCTCTTCAGACTGTCTGTCTCCGCCGATCAATATCAAGCTGATTCAGTCTCCAGATCTTCCTCTAACAATCAGTCCTTCACACTGATTTCTGACACACACACTCACACACACACACACACACTAGAGCTGCACGATTAATCATTAAACGATCACGGTCTCATTTCTAAATTGCAGTGATTCGGCTCTATTAATAGCATAATTCTCTGATGTCTGTCATTAAATAGTCATATTTTCCATTAAGAATCGCTTACAGCATCTTTAAAGGATGGAGCGTCAGTCGCCTCTGAACAAACACCTATATCATGCAGTCCTGTCATTTGGCATCTAAATCGTCGTTTGTCTCCTAAATGCCTCCTTTAAGTGAAACGTAGAAACTCTTAGTTCAGACTGAAATGCCGTGACAAGTCTGTTTTTATGTGTGATTTCTCTCTCAGACCTCTAAACGCAGCACAATTAACCTGGTGAGACCCGGCGGCTTCAGAGAGAGTCTCCGCCAGTAATCATTCACATTATATTTCAGTCACTCTCTGAAGCCGCTCGTTTGATTCCTAATGCATCTGGCTCGCTCGAACCCTCATTAACCCGTCCGGCTGCTGTCAGCAGGTCATTTCACAGGAACACATGCGCTTTCAGGGAAGAAAACTGTATCATAAAGTTAATTTCATCCAGAAATTACTATTGTTTTGTTTTGTTAAGAAGTGCAGTATCTAATAATATTGCATGTTTGTTGTTTGGACATTTAACAGTGAAGCGCTGAGCTTGAGTTGATATGCAGATAAAATTATCTTTTATTAGCAACAGTAATGTGCAAAAACCTCATTTTTATATGGAAAATTTGAATATACTGCTCTCCATTTGTTTGTTTTTTAGACCGACAGCTTGGGTGATTATAAAAGGAGGTCTGCTCTTGTTTTCTGGGTAATTCAGTCACAATTCAAAGAAAAGTTTTTGTTTTCGTGAGACTGTGGCTTCCTACTTTTGTCCATATATTAGGGAATGGAAATGGCTAATAAGTCAGTAAGAGCTCCTCTGCCACCATCTACTGGCTATAGTGGGCATTTCATGTGTTTGTAAAATAAAAGTGCTTATTTGCCACAAAGTGGCCTTCACCTTTAAACTTTTAGTTTTACAAATCATCACTTTAAAATTAGCATTAAAATTGGGTAATATTTAGGTGTGCTAGGTAAAGTGTGAAGCCCTTGAAAGGTTGAACTCGGAGATGAATAATGACAACATAAAAAAAAACATTTGACCATTTCTTCCACAGTCCCATGTGGTGTTACTACAGTAAATCATGGTGAATGTTGGTGATTTGTGACTGAAACCCCTGAATGTTTCTCCTGGTCTCCACGTTTGCTCTGATATCTGTGGTTTATAACAGAGTTCTGCGCCGAACGCTTCCACTAGATCTCGCAGTTGGGATGTTATTAATTCTGTTTGGAAACTCAAACTCTTTCTCACCGGATCTCCAGCGAACGGTGTGGCGTGATCGGCCCGTGTGTGAGCTCACACTGCGCTGTCTGTTATTGCTCCGAGCTGAGTAGCACGTAGTGTTGCACGATATACCGGTACTAGAGAAGTATTGCGATACCCTGCTATTAAAAACACTACGATATGCAATTTTATTAGTACCGGTACTTAAGGAATGACAGCACCCTAGTAAGAGCAGTGCGTGGATGTGTGACAGTCAGGGCGTGTGTGCAGAGCTCTGCTTCCACCATTCAGAGTTAAATATATACATGCAGCGCATGACAAAGAAAGCAAAAGAAATGCATGCATGAGAAAATAAAGCATAGCGCAGGACATTTCACTCAGACAGCATGCGATTGCAACATCAGTTTTGCGAATTATCGGCTTTAAATGGTCAAAAATATGTAAAAATTCAAGTCCTGACGAGTATTCAGGTAAACACAGTTGAATCTGTCTTTAGTGAACACACACAGAGTCGAGTGAGGAATCGTGTGTTAGTGTATTGGGTCCGTGCAGCTCTTAAAGGGCCGGAGCTCATATTCTGTGATTTAATGTTCATCAAACAACAATGACAAATAGAAAACCACCCCATGCTTGACTGAATAACTTGAGAATCAGTGTATAGTTATTTATAGAGTGAAGACTATACAGTAAATATCTATTGCAATCATAAAATTACATAAAAAAAATATTTAATTATTAGGATCATGAAATGAGATTTTGGTCATCCCAGCTTGTTCAGAATAGTGAAAGGTTAGTGAATGTTAACATGACTGATAATGATGTGATGTTTGCAAACTTCTCTGTAAGGATGTTCACATTGGTGTGTAGTTATTATATTATCATTATTTTTAAATAAAGAGGAGGGAATGGTCAAAAAGCAGGGCAGGAACATGCTGGCCAAGTGAGTTTTTAGGGTTTAAAAAAATGATTTTTTTTTAGTAGCCTAAGTTCTGTCATATTATTGAATTTTACAGTTTTTTGCTGTGGTATGGATTTAGTATCGGTATCGAGGTATTTTAGTCTGGTATCATGACAACACTAGTAGTGCAGTTCCTTTACGCTTTCGCTTCGTTTGATGTTTCTCATGTGTATCAGAAATGGCACCAGACCTCTAAAGAAACTTTAGCAGGAAAAAGGTCGCGAATTGCCACTATTTGGTCTCAGTCTGGAGCCCTGGGTTTCCTCAGAGCACTAGAGGAGCAGAAGCTGAACTCTGTGAAATGTCTGTGTTACCCTGAGCATGCGTTTTATGAATACGACCCAGTATTTGACCCGATGGTTCTTGTGTGTGTGTTAACGCTGGCTGTGCTCAGGAGTACCACGCTCAGCTGGAGGAGATGCAGGTGACCATCAGACAGCTGGAGGAGGATCTGTCTGCCGCCCGCCGCCGCAGCGACCTGTACGAGACCGAGCTCAGAGAGTCACGGCAGACCAGCGAAGAGCTGAAGAGGAAGGCGGCCGAATACCAGCAGAGGATCCAGAAGGTGTGTGTGTGTGTGTGTGTTTTCTTCAAAAACAAAACTAATTTCCTATTATCACTGTAAAGCTGTTTTGAAGCAACCTGTGTTGTAAAACTGCTATATAAATGAAGGTGACTGGACTGTGTGTGTGTGTGTGTGTGTGTGTGTGGGCATGTTTTTGTGAAATATCAGGACACAAATGTGTATAATGACATGGGTATGACACAGGTATTACAAAAAGAGGGTGAAATATGAGGACGTTCCCCATGTCCTCACTTTTCAAAATGCTTATAAATCACACAGGATGAGGTTTTTATCACAGAAAGTAAACTGTGCAGTCTCCTGTGATGGGTAGTGTGTGTGTGTGAGTGTGTGATGGGTAGTGTGTGTGTGTGTGTGTGTGTGTGTGTGTGTGTGTGTGAGATGGGTAGGTTTAGGGGCAGGGGCAGTGTGTGTGTGTGTGTGTGTGTGTGTGATGGGTAGGTTTAGGGGCAGGGGCAGTGTGTGTGTGTGTGTGTGTGTGTGTGTGTGTGATGGGTAGGTTTAGGGGCTGTGTGTGTGTGTGTGTGTGTGTGTGTGATGGGTAGGTTTAGGGGCAGGGGCAGTGTGTGTGTGTGTGTGTGTGTGTGTGTGTGTGTGTTTGTGTGTGTGTGTGTGTGTGTGTGTGAGATGGGTAGGTTTAGGGGTAGTGTAGGGGATAGAAAATACGGTTTGTACAGTATAAAAAGCATTACGCCTATGGAATGTCCCCACATTTCACAATAACAAACGTGTGTGTGTGTGTGTGTGTGTGTGTGTGTGTGTGTGTGTGTGTCCGGACACATCCACTCAGACAGTTGTTCTCATGTCAGAGTAACAGTGCAGTAATGTGGACTGAAATAACACTAATGTAAGGACTCTTATTATCTGAGCTTGTTCTTTGTTTAGATTTAATCCTGGAATGCCTTTAAAAATATTTTAGTTTTGTAAAGGAATTCCTATTTTCCTGCAAAATAAATGTTAAGCATTTTAAAGGGATCCCCTGGTGTTAAGACTTGTATGGCTTAATATAACACAAATGATATCTCTTACTGAAATATGTAGTAGAAAACCCATGGAAGATCTGCGTTATTTAAAAAATCCATTATATATTTTGACAGTGGGGCGTGCGGCACCATTTTGTTTGCGTTTTAGGGCGATGACGTAGACTGGTTGCACTCGGCAATCAGCTGGCACTACCCGTAGCTATTCTTACCTCAACAATTTAGAGTTAATCAAAATCAATTAATTTCTTTGTAATTGCATTTTTTTTTTAAATCATTGTGTCATAAAATGAAAGGTTCTTTTTTTTAAACAATGTTGGCATGTGGTTGGTGTGTTGAGGTGTTTCTGGTCTTGTGTTTCTGTGTCCAGGCGAAGGAGCAGGGGAAAGCGGAGGTGGAGGAGCTGCTCTCTAAACTCGAGAAGGTACAGATCACCGTCTCACTCAAACACGCGATGACTGACATCTGGTGGTGTCCCTCTGGATGAATAATTGAGCAGGCCGATGGAGAGTCTCAATCATTCATCCGTCATCAGATCATCATCAGATTCCACTCGAACCACGCTGAGCATCCTCTTCCCTCCTCTGGGACGGACCTTTGCCTGAGTGTTCAAACAGATCTCAGGACACCAGGCCACAGAGCCGTCAGACCACTGATCTATTATTATTATTATTAATAATCCAGCTCATTTCCCTGGGTAATGAAAAACCTGGAAATGTCAGGAGTTTAAATATGTGATTCTTAACCTCAAAAACTACAGAAAATAATCAAATCTGAAATTCATGGCAATTTCTGCTGTGAGTTTGAAATCTTTAGTTGCTCATGTCAGGAGAAAGACAGTGAGTGTGTGCGTGTCTGAGTGTGTGCGTGTCTGAGTGTGTGCGGGTCTGTGAGTGTGTGCGTGTCTGAGTGTGTGCGGGTCTGAGAGTGTGCGTGTCTGAGTGTGTGCGTGTCTGAGTGTGTGCGTGTCTGAGTGTGTGCGTGTCTGAGTGTGTGCGGGTCTGAGTGTGTGCGTGTCTGAGTGTGTGCGTGTCTGAGTGTGTGCGTGTCTGAGTGTGCGGGTCTGGTGTGCGGGTCTGAGTGTGTGCGTGTCTGAGTGTGTGCGTGTCTGAGAGTGTGCGTGTCTGAGTGTGCGTGTCTGAGTGTGTGCGTGTCTGAGTGTGTGCGGGTCTGAGTGTGCGTGTCTGAGTGTGTGCGTGTCTGAGAGTGTGCGGGTCTGAGTGTGTGCGGGTCTGAGTGTGTGCGTGTCTGAGAGTGTGCGGGTCTGAGTGTGTGCGTGTCTGAGAGTGTGCGTGTCTGAGTGTGTGCGGGTCTGAGTGTGTGCGTGTCTGAGTGTGCGGGTCTGAGTGTGTGCGTGTCTGTGAGTGTGTGCGTGTCTGTGAGTGTGTGCGGGTCTGAGTGTGTGCGGGTCTGAGTGTGTGCGGGTCTGAGTGTGTGCGGGTCTGAGTGTGTGCGTGTCTGAGAGTGTGCGGGTCTGAGTGTGTGCGTGTCTGAGTGTGTGCGGGTCTGAGTGTGTGCGGGTCTGAGTGTGTGCGTGTCTGTGAGTGTGTGCGTGTCTGTGAGTGTGTGCGGGTCTGAGAGTGTGCGGGTCTGAGTGTGTGCGTGTCTGAGTGTGTGCGTGTCTGAGTGTGTGCGTGTCTGAGTGTGTGCGGGTCTGAGTGTGTGCGTGTCTGAGTGTGTGCGTGTCTGAGAGTGTGCGTGTCTGAGTGTGTGCCTGTCTGTGAGTGTTTCTGTGAGTGTGTGCGTGTCTGAGTGTGTGCGGGTCTGAGTGTGTGCGTGTCTGAGTGTGTGCATGTCTCTGAGTGTGTGCGGGTCTGAGTGTGTGCGGGTCTGTGAGTGTTTCTGTGAGTGTGTGCGTGTCTGAGTGTGTGCGTGTCTGTGAGTGTGTGCGTGTCTGAGTGTGTGCGTGTCTGAGTGTGTGTGCGTGTCTGAGTGTGTGTGCGTGTCTGAGTGTGTGTGCGTGTCTGAGTGTGTGTGCGTGTCTGAGTGTGTGTGCGTGTCTGAGTGTGTGCGGGTCTGAGTGTGTGCGTGTCTGAGTGTGTGCGGGTCTGAGTGTGTGCGTGTCTGTGAGTGTGTGCGTGTCTGAGTGTGTGTACGTGTCTGAGTGTGTGTGCGGGTCTGAGTGTGTGCGGGTCTGAGTGTGTGCGTGTCTGAGTGTGTGCGTGTCTGAGTGTGTGCGTGTCTGAGTGTGTGCGGGTCTGAGTGTGTGCGTGTCTGAGTGTGTGCGTGTCTGAGTGTGTGCGGGTCTGAGTGTGTGCATGTCTGAGTGTGTGCATGTCTCTGAGTGTTTCTGTGTGTGTGTGCGGGTCTGAGTGTGTGCGGGTCTGAGTGTGTGCGTGTCTGAGTGTGTGCGTGTCTGTGAGTGTTTCTGTGAGTGTGTGCGTGTCTGAGTGTGTGCGGGTCTGAGTGTGTGCGTGTCTGAGTGTGTGCGGGTCTGAGTGTGTGCGTGTCTGAGTGTGTGCGTGTCTGAGTGTGTGCGTGTCTGAGTGTGTGCGTGTCTGAGTGTGTGCGTGTCTGAGTGTGTGCGTGTCTGAGTGTGTGCGTGTCTGTGTGCGCGTGTGTGTGTGTGTGTGTGTGTGTGTGTGTGTGTGTGTGTGTGTGTGTCAATCATCCTCAATGATGCTCTTCATACTGTGAAATATCTCTGGTCAAGTAGTTTCATTCTGAGAGGACGCTCCTCTTCATGAATAAATGTTTGTATAAGCTGTGATGATGAGCTCTGCTAATCCTGACTCGAGCTCTGTTTGACTGATATTCAGCATATAGATGATGTTTATTTCCAGAGCTGTGTACAGATGCAGGGTCGTTTACCATTTTCCATCTCTGGCCATATACAAGCCTCGACAGGTGTCCAGTCCATCTCATTTGATTTTATCTATTAAATATATATTTGTGTTTGTGTTTTTGTTTTATTGTGCTTTATGATGGGCCGTTGTTTTGTAGGCTACTTTGACATCAGTTTTAGTGGAACACATAAGCCCTAATATTACTTGTTTTCTCAGCCTGATGCCAATATTAAATAATTAATAACTGTTGGTCAGTAGATGATATAGTGAACCATAAATCACACCTCAGTAGTTTAGACTGTGATCGGCTCTATACTTTCCTCTCCGTCCTGGTGCCAAACATGTCTTTGAATCGAGTGTGTGTCTGTGTCCCAGACGTTAGTTTCCTCTGATTACTCCTCGTCTGCTGTGATCGTCAGTGTGTGTGAAATAAGAGTGACTTCATGAGGCTTCTGTGTTTCAGACCAACGGCGAGCAGCAGCTGAAGATCCAGGAGCTGCAGGACAAACTCTCTAAGGTGATCTAGAGAATCATAACTCCAGTAAAACAGTGTAATATTCCTCCAGTGTAGATCAGCTGTTCTCTATGAATATTGTAAATTGTCATTTATTCCTGTGATCAAAGCTGAATTTATCATCATTACTCCAGTCTTCAGTGTCACATGATCCTTCACTAATCATTCTCATATGAGGATTTGGGCGTAACGCATAGTCCTTACTACTCCAGACATAACTACTCCAGACCTTACTACTCCAGACATTACTACTCCAGACATTACTACTCCAGACATCACTACTCCAGACATTACTACTCCAGACATTACTACTCCAGACATCACTACTCCAGTCATTACTACTCCAGACATTACTACTCCAGACATTACTACTCCAGACATTACTACTCCAGTCCTTACTACTCCAGACATTACTACTCCAGACATTACTACTCCAGACATTACTACTCCAGACATTACTACTCCAGTCCTTACTACTCCAGTCCTTACTACTCCAGACATTACTACTCCAGACATTACTACTCCAGACATTACTACTCCAGACATTACTACTCCAGACATTACTACTCCAGACATTACTACTCCAGACATTACTACTCCAGTCCTTACTACTCCAGACATTACTACTCCAGACATTACTACTCCAGACATTACTACTCCAGACATTACTACTCCAGACATTACTACTCCAGTCCTTACTACTCCAGTCCTTACTACTCCAGACATTACTACTCCAGACATTACTACTCCAGACATCACTACTCCAGACATTACTACTCCAGACATTACTACTCCAGACATTACTACTCCAGACATTACTACTCCAGTCCTTACTACTCCAGACATTACTACTCCAGTCCTTACTACTCCAGACATTACTACTCCAGACATTACTACTCCAGTCCTTTCTCCTCCAGACCTTACTACTCCAGACATTACTACTCCAGACATCACTACTCCAGTCCTTACTACTCCAGACATTACTACTCCAGACATTACTACTCCAGTCCTTACTACTCAAGTCATTTCTACTCCAGACATTACTACTCCAGTCATTACTACTCCAGTCATTACTACTCCAGACATTACTACTCCAGACATTACTACTCCAGACATTACTACTCCAGACATTACTACTCCAGTCATTACTACTCCAGACATTACTACTCCAGTCCTTACTACTCCAGTCATTACTACTCCAGACATTACTACTCCAGTCCTTACTACTCCAGTCATTACTACTCCAGACATTACTACTCCAGACATTACTACTCCAGTCCTTACTACTCCAGACATTACTACTCCAGACATTACTACTCCAGTCATTACTACTCCAGTCATTACTACTCCAGACATTACTACTCCAGACATTACTACTCCAGACATTACTACTCCAGTCATTACTACTCAGACATTACTACTCCAGTCCTTACTACTCCAGTCATTACTACTCAGACATTACTACTCCAGTCCTTACTACTCCAGACATTACTACTCCAGTCCTTACTACTCCAGTCATTACTACTCCAGACATTACTACTCCAGTCCTTACTACTCCAGACATTACTACTCCAGACATTACTACTCCAGTCCTTACTACTCCAGACATTACTACTCCAGAGATTACTACTCCAGTCCTTACTACTCCAGACATTACTACTCCAGTCATTTCTACTCCAGACATTACTACTCCAGTCCTTACTACTCCAGACATTACTACTCCAGTCATTACTACTCCAGACATTACTACTCCAGTCCTTACTACTCCAGACATTACTACTCCAGTCCTTACTACTCCAGACATTACTACTCCAGAGATTACTACTCCAGACATTACTACTCCAGTCATTACTACTCCAGACATCACTACTCCAGACATTACTACTCCAGTCCTTACTACTCCAGTCCTTTCTCCTCCAGACCTTACAACTCCAGTCATTACTACTCCAGTCCTTACTACTCCAGACATTACTACTCCAGACATTACTACTCCAGACATTACTACTCCAGTCCTTACTACTCTAGACATTACTACTCCAGACATTAATACTTCAGTCATTACTACTCCAGACATTACTACTCCAGACATTACTACTCCAGTCCTTACTACTCCAGACATTAATCCAGTCCTTACTACTCCAGTCCTTACTTCTCCAGACATTACTACTCCAGTCCTTACTACTCCAGTCATTTCTACTCCAGACATTACTACTCCAGTCCTTACTACTCAAGTCATTTCTACTCCAGACATTACTACTCCAGACATTACTACTCCAGTCATTACTACTCCAGTCATTACTACTCCAGACATTACTACTCCAGACATTACTACTCCAGTCCTTACTACTCCAGACACTACTCCAGTCATTTCTACTCCAGACATTACTACTCCAGTCCTTTCTCCTCCAGACCTTACTACTCCAGACATTACTACTCCAGACATTACTACTCCAGTCCTTACTACTCCAGACATTACTACTCCAGACATTACTACTCCAGACATTACTACTCCAGTCCTTTCTCCTCCAGACCTTACTACTCCAGTCATTACTACTCCAGTCCTTACTACTCCAGTCCTTACTACTCCAGACATTACTACTCCAGACATTACTACTCCAGACATTACTACTCCAGACATTACTACTTCAGTCATTACTACTCCAGACATTACTACTCCAGACATTACTACTCCAGACATTACTACTTCAGTCATTACTACTCCAGACATTACTACTCCAGACATTACTACTCCAGTCCTTACTACTCCAGACATTACTACTCCAGACATTACTACTCCAGTCCTTTCTCCTCCAGACATTACTACTCCAGTCATTACTACTCCAGTCCTTACTACTCCAGTCCTTACTACTCCAGACATTACTACTCCAGACATTACTACTCCAGTCATTACTACTCCAGACATTACTACTCCAGACATTACTACTCCAGACATTACTACTCCAGACATTACTACTCCAGACATTACTACTCCAGACATTACTACTCCAGACATTACTACTCCAGTCCTTACTACTCCAGACATTACTACTCCAGACATTACTACTCCAGACATTACTACTCCAGTCCTTACTACTCCAGACATAACTACTCCAGACATTACTACTCCAGACATAACTACTCCAGTCCTTACTACTCCAGACATTACTACTCCAGACATTACTACTTTAATTTACTACAATGAATCTTTTGTAACATTATAAATGTCTTTACTGTCACTCTTGGTCAGTTTAATGCGTCTTTGAATTCCTTCAAAATAAATCTTACTGACTTAAGCAAAACTTTTGAGCTATATAGTATGTATTTTACTTTAATGCATATTTGAATTACAGTGATGATAATTTGGAGGTTAAATGAGCTTAAATTGTCATGAAAATGTCTCAAAGCAACAACATTTTTTAACTTTCTTTATGCAACATATCATTTCTTTCTTTTGATTCTGATGTTTCTAGGGTCAGAAAATGCCCGTCTGTTACCTTATACTGTATTCAGGGTTTCTGCGGGTCTTTAAGTCTTAAACTGACTTTCTACATTTATATTAATTAGACTAATACAAATTTGATTAATACAATTTAATTGAACCATTAAAACAGAGCCCAGAAAAATGAAAACAGAATAAACTATAAAACAAAAAATAAAGATTTCATGGGGCCCTAAATTGTGAAATTACATTGCATGAACAGCATAAAAATTGTATATCTAGGGTGTTTGTTTTCCAGTGCAAATATCTAAACACCCTTAAATCAAGAAGCATGTTTGAATAGACGAGGATCTGACGCTCACAGATTGACCTCTTGGCCCAAAACTGCATGTAAAATGTATTAATGCAATTCATATTTTGCCGCTTTAATGAGCTGTGTTTGACCTTTGACCCTGCAGGCGGTGAAGGCGAGCACTGAAGCCACGGAGCTGCTGCAGAACATCCGTCAGGCCAAAGAGCGTCTGGAGCGAGAGCTGGAGCGTCTGCGCTGTAAATCTGACCCCAGCGACACACTGCGCAGACGCCTGCGAGAGACCGAGGTACAGCAGTACGGTCACGTGACCCTTCTGAAATCTTTCCCATATGAGGATTTCATGCTCTAGAAACATGTATGATTATTATTTGAAATTGAACATGAATAAATCTCTTTACTGTCACTTTTGATGAATTTAACGCTAAGCTTCCAAAGGTCATCTATTTTTGCCTAGCGTTACATTATATGATCACACTCTTATTCATGGAAGTGCTTTTAAACCATCTAAACGTGACAAGACAAGAGAGCGTGCTGTGTGTCAGTATCCTGTCTCTCTCTCTCACACACACACACACACACACACACACAAGAGAACACGCTGTGTGTCAGTGTCCTGTCTCTCTCACACACACACACACACAAGAGAACACGCTGTGTGTCAGTATCCTGTCTCTCTCTCACACACACACACACACACACACACACACACACAAGAGAACACGCTGTGTGTCAGTGTCCTGTCTCTCTCTCACACACACACACACACACACACACACACACACAAGAGAACACGCTGTGTGTCAGTGTCCTGTCTCTCTCTCACACACACACACAAGAGAACACGCTGTGTGTCAGTGTCCTGTCTCTCACACACACACACACACAAGAGAACACGCTGTGTGTCAGTGTCCTGTCTCTCTCTCTCACACACACACACACACACACACACACAAGAGAACACGCTGTGTGTCAGTGTCCTGTCTCACACACACACACACACACACACACACACAGAGAAGAGAGCGTGATCTGTGTCAGTGTCCTGTGTGTGTGTGTGTGTCTCAATCTGATCCCTAGTTCAGTAGTCAGGGCATTGGTCAGAGAGTCGGCTACATTCATGTACATTACAGGATCTACTGATTCACCCCGTAGGAAGATAGGGAGCTGACACACACACACACACACACACGTGTCAGTCTTGTGCACACATCGAGTTCTCTTTCGCTCTTGAATAAACTATAACACAGGGAATGTTGCCAAAATGACGACGATGTAAAATTTGAAAATATCGTGAATATCGAATATTTCAAATTCAACATGCATACTTTCCCAAAAAACGTTCCTGTTCACTAAACACTGGAAGCTGAAGAGTTAAATATATACGCAGCGCACGATGAAAGCAACAGAAACATGCGCGCATGAGAGGAATAACAGCGCGGCGCGGGACTCTGACCTGAAGCGCACACGCCTTTCACACAACATGCGATCGGGATTCAGCTCCTTCATGGATTATTGGGTTACAAACAGATGTAAAGATGCACGTCCTGTCGAGTGTTAAACACAGTAGTGTGTGTCTTTAGTGAACACACACAGAGTCGAGTGAGGAATCGTGTGTTAGTGTATTGGGTCCGTGCAGCTCTTAAAGGGCCGGAGCTCATATTCTGTGTGATTTAATGTTCATCAAACAACAACGAAAAATAGAAAACCACCCCATGCTCGGCTAAACAACTTTAATATATTTATTAAGAATCAGTGGAGCCTGTAGTTCATTTATAGAGTACCTGAGCAGCTTTTTTAATATATATATTTGATTTTTGATCTATTTCTTGACTTGCTACTGTTAGACCCACTGTAGCTGGAAATAAAGCACTGTTTTTGTCATATTGTTTGTAATTTGCATGTTTTGCTTATGTTTTAAAAAAAAAAGATCAAATTAAAAATCTAGATTTTAATTATAAAAGTACATTTAAAAAAAATATTAAATTACTTGTATCATGATTTCAGATTTTGGTCATCCCGACCCGTTCAGTAAACCTAAACATTTTGTATTTAATTTGGTTCTATCTATTTTTTTTTTTTAAAGCAATTGCAAACATATCGAGATATATATTGAATATCGTAAAAATGTTGACAATATCGAGAAAAAAATTTTTTTTAGATATCGCCCAGCCCTATTTGGTTGGCATATTTGAATTACAGTAATGGTAATATTCTTTAGTTGTTGGGGAAATTCAATGCAAACAGGTTTAATTCTCTTTATACGCTTGATTTTGCTGTGTAATATGAGCTTAACAGTCTTTTTGACACCTATAATAACCCATAAATCATTACTTTCCTACTGTCAGGAGGGCAGAAAGACTTTGGAAAACCAAGTGAAGCGCCTGGAGATGGTGGAGCGTCGGGAGAACAAACTGAAGGACGACATCCAGACCAAATCCCAACAGATCCAACAGATGGCTGAGAAGATACTGGTGAGAGAGACGGATCAGACTAGCAAAGATTAAACCGCTAACACGCCTCCTTAACCAGCTGACACACACACACACACGTTTGCACCGTCATCCTCGGTTTCCTGCAGATTAGCATATGACAACAGAACACACACTCACTCACACTAACAGGATGTCCCATCTGCTGCCGCACACACACACCTCCTCACCTCTCAATGAGGAGCACACACACCTTCAGGCCGGGCCGTCGACCAGCGCACGGCTTCTCAAAGCAAGTCCATTTCTTCACTTCACCTGCTGATGGGCAATCATTGGAGGTGTGTCAGCTGACGGTGGGGTGTGTGTGAATGTGTGTGTCACCTGACGGTGGGCTGCGTGTGAATGTGTGTTTAGGAGCTGGAGGAGAACTTGCGGGAGACGCAGGCGACGGCGCAGAGGATGGAAGCACACCTGGTGCAGAAAGAGCGGCTCTACGAGGACAAAATCAAGGTAGAGCTGAGCTGAAGAACCGCACTGTTGGCTTCTGTTGGCTTCATTGGTTCTGTCATATCCTGTTCATCAGTGTGAAGCTGAAACAATATGTACTGTAGAAATGAAGCTGGTGACCAACGTTCAGAGTAATGTGTGTTAGTGAGAGAGGAGCGTGACCGATGCATCGCTGCTCGGTTTTCCTGTCGCTGACTATCGAGTGCGACTTTCAGTTTTTTATTTTAAAGTAGTTTTTAAGGTTTTTCATGCTTAAAAGAAATATTTGAGGGATTATTTTGTTTAAGGAATGATAAATGATTTTAAATAAAAGAGAGTTTGTAATACTTTGGTTCAGCGAGGATGCAGGAAATTACTCAGAAGTGACGTTTATAAGATTTATATATCAGTTCTGTTCTTTTGAACTTTATACTCATCAAAGAATCCTGAAAGATACAATGTATCACAGCTTCACACTGTTTTCAACACTGATAATAATCATAAATGTGTGATCAGAACCTTATATGAGAATGATTAGTGAAGGATCATGTGACACTGAAGACTGAAAACGATTCACATCAGCCGCGACACGAATTTGTGATGTTTCAGAGCTCGACAGCCAAGAAAACACGGACACTTCATCATCCAGTGAAGACGAGCTTTTCATTTTCTTTAAAGGATTAGTTCACCTCAAAAATGAACATTTCCTGATAATTTACTCCCCAATGCCATCCAAGATATCCATGTCTTTCTTTCTTCAGTGGAAGAGAAATTACGTTTTTTGAGGAAAACACTCCAGGATTTTCCTCCACACAATGGACTTCAATGGGAACCAACAGTTGAAGGGCCGGCTCTAGCCCTTTGGTTGCCCTAGGCGAGATTGAGTTTGCGACCCCCTTTCCAAATTTTTTACAAAACAAAATTGCTTCAGTTACTCCAGCACTTAAAAAAGCGAATTATGACCTAAATGATACACTAATAAATTGCACATACAAAAATGCTCATGGATATTTACCAAATATTAACTAAAAAACACTCTTACGCACCTGTAAGGACACTTAAGCAAATTATGACCCATAAACTGGATTAACTATACCCTATATATAAAACAACCCACATATATTTTAGTATATTCCTGAAAGGGAACTGTACAGAAGAACTAACACCACTACTATCAGCTTAATGATCTGTGTGTGTGTGTGTGTGTGTGTGACTGGTAATTTACGGTATGGGGACAAAATGTCCCCACAAAGATGGCAATATCAGAAATCCTTGTCCTTGTGGGGACATTTTTTGGTCCCCATGAGGAAAACATCTTATAAATCACACTAAGTGATGTTTTTGAAAATGTAAAAATGCAGAATGTCTCCTGTGTGTGTGTGTGTGTGTGTGTGTGTGTGTGTGTGTGTGTGTGTGTGTGTGTGTGTGTGATGGGTAGGTTTAGGGGCAGTGGCAGTGTGTGTGTGTGTGTGTGTGTGTGTGTGTGTGTGTGTGTGTGTGTGTGTGTGTGTGTGTGTGTGTAGTGTTTAGGGGCAGTGGCAGTGGCTGTGTGTGTGTGTGTGTGTGTGTGTGTGTGTGTGTGTGTGTGTGATGGGTAGGTTTAGGGGCAGTGTAGGGGATAGAAAGTACGGTTTGTACAGTATAAAATGCATAACGTCTATGGAATGTCCCCATAAAACATGGAAACACAACATGTGTGTGTGTGTGTGTGTGTGTGTGTGTGTGTGTGTGTGTGTGTGTGTGTGTGTGTGTGTGTGTGTGTGTGTGTGTGTGTATGTGTGTGTGTGTGCAACTCACTAATCAGAACTTTTGCATTTAATGAATGTAAAGTGACTAGCATTTGTACTTTTCATAACTAGCATGCATATGATACGTTATCCACATAACATACTGGTCTTTTGACATGTAAATTACATCCATCTTAGTTAATGTCAGTGAAGTAATGTTAAACTAGCTAGTGATCGCCTAGTGACAGCAATGAAATGTCCAATATACGTTGATAATACTGAGTACCTTTGTTTCGTTTGACAGCTTAATGGCTGAGATGAGAAGACTTACCTTTATACTGGGCTTTCTTTTGATCTTCTTTCTTTCTCTTTTTCCGTCCCTGTGCACCCGCGGGTTTAGACTGCTTCATTTTTAATCTACGCGCCAGTGATAAGCACTTGCCTAACCTAACGCCTGAACCAATAATCACCTTACAATAATCAATAATCACAATCAATTCAATCTAATAATCAGGTTGACAAGTAATTAAACGTGTGGCTGAGGGGGCGCCTTAGGATGGTCATGTTTAAGAAACATTGTTTTTATTTAGTTTGTTCTAATTCTATGATTAATGGGAAGTAGGCCTAAGACCCCAGTTGAGGAATAGGGCCTGATCTAGCCATCTGACACTTTCTAATAAATTAAATAAAAATGTATGTACTTTTTAACCACAATTGACCGTCTTGTGCTGGTCTGTGACGAGCCAGGCGTTACGTAACGCACGTTGAAAAGGTCACGCCGAACGTGGGAGGAAGTACCGCCCCATTGTTAAAAAGTGTGGAGAAGGAGGATCGTTCAAATCGTATTGTATGTTGAATGACATATTTTAATTTATCATTGTTTTACCTGTTTTGTTATAAAAGTGTTTGTATTAGACTTCGAACGTTCGCTTTGTGAACAATGGGGCGGTACTTCCGCTCAACGTGTGTTACGTAACGCCTGGCTCGTCGCAGACCAGTCGGTTATGTAACGCTTAAATGCTCAATTAATGCATTACAATTTAACTAAACTCATTAGATTTCAGTCGGCTAAAACTAGAATAAAACTAAAAACAATTCAGGTGGCTAAAATATGACTTAAACTAAATTAATATTTGCTGTCAAAATTAACACTGGTTTGAGTCACAATGTAAACATGCCACGGTCGTACTGACGGAAACACATTCACTTTTCCATAGTCGCGGACACCAGGTTTAGAGAAAAATCAATGAGTTTAAACTCAAAAGGTGATGTTATTGCTGTGTAACTACACCTACAGCTGTAATCTCCTGAGAAACGCCATACCTGCCAAAGGTCATGTTCAGTGAATAGTGACATCAACTGGACATTTTGTCACCATCGTTTCCTTGTATGTGATTGGTTGAAGCCTTTTCTGTCGGCGCTAGAGTAATAAAAAAAAAATTGACATTGAAGCGAATTTTTTTTTTTTTTTGCCGCAGCACAATCACGTTCAGTGTGGAAAACCACGTTTTTCAAAAACATGCAATATTCTTACCAACCTCAAACTTTTGAAAGGTAGTTTATAGATTATATCTTATCTTAATATAAAAATGTTTGTGTTCTTTTAAAGGCACAATATGTAAGATATTTTGATTAAAATATCCAGAAACCACTAGATCAGTGTTATATATTGTGTTGGCTTGTGTGCATTAGCCCAAATGTTCCCAAGAATGTTTAAATCCAGAGAAATCAGTGATTGTGTCTCTCCCATCAGTGACATCATCCCCGCGTGGTTTTATCGTGCAGTAACCATGGCAACACTAGCGGCGCTTTAATATCTGCTGTGTTTATGAGACACTGTTTGGATCATTGATGGACAGAAACTCATCATTGTTCTCCAGCTCAACACAGTTAGTCTGATTGTTTAAATCTGCTGTTCTTGATTTACATGTTTTACCGCCTGATATGATCTCGCTCACTGCAGTGTGAACAAGTGTCTCATAGTAGCATTATAACATCACTTTAACACACTCACATGTGTGTGATATGACCAAACAGCGCTGTGTTACACACACAGTGCTAGGACCGTTGCTTTTCACCCTGTATATGCTACCACTGGGAGATATCATTAGGAACATCATTCAGGTTCACATTAGGTGCCATTTCTTCTCAAATTCATGGAGGCTAGTTTGCTTCACACACACTCATTATCTGAATGAACATGAGATGAGTAATGCTGGTGTGTGTGTGTGTGTGTGTGCAGGTTCTGGAGGGTCAGATGAAGGCCGATCTGGCTGATAAAGAGAGTCTGGAGCAGAAACGGGCTCAACATGAGGAAGAGGCGCGGGAGAAATGCAAACTCATCAGTGAGCAGAAAGCAGTGAGTGTCCCGTCTACATCTGAAGCGTGTGTGTGTGTGTGTGTGTGTGTGGGCATGTTTTTGTGAAATATCAGGACACAAATGTGTATAATGACATGGGTATGACACAGGTATTACAAAAAGAGGGTGAAATATGAGGACGTTCCCCATGTCCTCACTTTTCAAAATGCTTATAAATCACACAGGATGAGGTTTTATCACAGAAAGTAAACTGCAGTCTCCTGTGATGGGTAGTGTGTGTGTGTGTGTGTGTGTGTGTGTGTGTGTGTGTGTGTGTGTGTGTGTGTGTGTGTGATGGGTAGGTTTAGGGGCAGTGTAGGGGGATAGAAAATACGATTTGTACGGTATAAAAACCATTACGCCTATGGAATGTCCCCACATTTCACAAAAACAAACGTGTGTGTGTGTGTGTGATGTAGAGACACGCTGACTACTTGATCCGGCAGAATCTGATCACCTGAACTATTAGAAGACTGAAGCTGTCATGATGGTGCATTTTGTGCTGACGATTAGTTGTCATGAATAATTGTAATTAACAATTGAAATCTGTTTCGTTCATATTAGTTTAAGCCGATACATGATTTTTTTTTTTGTTAATACTTGAAATCATAAAATAATAAATAATAACATTGGGCCATATGATTTATTTTAATCCTGCAAAAATATATAATATAGTTTAAATAATATATAATATCGTTTATTTTATTTAATATATAAAATTATTAAATATACAAATATAAAATATAGTATTTATATAATAACAAATACCAATTTAATTCTGTTTTGTTCATATTACTTAGTGTAAGCTGATACATAATTTGTTTTACTTCAAAAAATTTAAACAGCACAATTAATATCTTGGATAATTGCGATTAGCTTGCATAACCACGACCGGACAATTAATCAATAATCGTGACAGGCCTTACAAGCTTTATGGGTAATAAATGGATGTGTTCACTGAGATTTTAAACATTCAATGATATGTGTGTATATATGATATTAAAATGATATTATATAAGTACCTGATTCGCTCTTCTCATTTCCAAGCCTTTCAGCCCTTGATCCGGTTAACGTGTTCGACATTAGTTTACTAGATTAGCGTCCTCTATCTTACAGCTGATCTCACTCACATGCTCAGCGTGTTTAATGTGATGCATTTACATCAGTAACAAATCAAAGTCTGCTTTATGAAGAGTTTATCATTGGTAGTCATAACATTATTAATTTCTGAGTTTATGGGCTTTGATGACGGTCAAGCGTGTGATTTACAACACTAGCGAAGGATGATGTTTCTGTGTCCTGATGCTGTTTCTCTCCTCAGACCATCAACGCCATGGACAACAAGATGAAGAGTCTGGAGCAGCGGATCGCTGAGCTCTCCGAGGCCAATAAACTGGCAGCCAACAGCAGCATTTACACACAGAAAAACATGTAAGATCCCAAACGTGATGTCAGAATCCGGCTTGGGCGCTGCGGTCCGACTGCGATTGCTCCTGCCGTTGGTTTGGTTTCACACACTGCAAAAAATGATTTTCTTACTTAGTATTTTTGTCTTGTTTCTAGTTTCAAAATATCTAAAATTCTTACACTAAGAAACATTTACTAGACAAAAAAAATACTCAAAATTAAGAGAGTTTTTGCTTAAAATAAGCTAAATAATCTGCCAATGGGGTAAGCAAAATAATCTTGTTTTCTGTTTTTTTTACCCAATTGGCAGATAAAGGGGTTCTTCAGCGCTGGGAAGATGAATCTGTATTTGTACTGGGTCATTAATGTAGTAGAAATGTGAAATTATTTTTGAATTTGGTGCCTTCTAGACACAGAAAAAACATAGAAAATGTATTTTTGTCTCATGGGGATGAAAGACAACAATTCCCAGAATGCACTGCTTCACTGCCCTACTCTAGGCACGGCTAGTCGGCTACAGGATTACTGGATCACTTGCCCACCGCGTTCATTTTCAGAAAATCAGCTCAGTTAGAGACACTACAATTAAAAACTGAACGTGTCTGTTCAACATAATGTGAGTGAGACGATTGAGTGTCACGGCACAAACGCAGCAGGATCGGATTACATTCATCACATGAGCGGAGGTAATCGCGGGATTCGCATCACATGAGTGGAGGTAATCGCGGGATTCACGGCTGCGGCTGCATTCACAGCGCGGGATCAGTTAATGTCTTTGGAAGCTTAACTTTCATAGGAAGTTCATTTGAACAGTTGAAACACTCCCTTTGCTCTCCACCGCTCCGTTTACATGAATCTCCGCAGCTCCCGAGCCGAGTGCTGTGAGTGTGATGTTGAAAACATGTGGGAATAGCGCCTCCTGCTGGCTGTAGTCTTCAGCCTCTGGACAAAAACTCCTCCGATGACGCTAAATGATGATATTTGCGTCATCGGAGGAATTTTTCCAGAAAAAAAGTACATAATTCTCTCGTCTCAGGGTCATATGAGGTTAGAAAGTAGGATAATTTGAATATACTCCCGGGTTTCTACTGATACAAAGCTTAATGCTAATCGCTGAAGTAACCCTTTAAGCAAAAACTCTTAATTTTGAGTTATTTTTTCCCAAAACAAGACAATTACTTTTTTACAATTACTAAGAATTTTACATATTTGGACTAGAAACAAGGCAAAAATACTAAGTAAGAAAAGCATTGTGTGCAGTGCACTCACTCAACTCTAATGGTGCGTTCACACCAGACACGAATGAAGCGAGGAAATCACGCGTAGTTGGACTCTTGAACATTGAGTTTACTCGCTTCATTGGCGCGTGACGTTCCCTTCACAACAGACGGGAATTCTCCTCATGGGAGGGGCTTCTGCCGGGCGGCTCGTCTCGTAGCGAAATCGCTGACGGGGATTGTTTTAAAATACGGCGAATAAGCTCAATTTGCCGGCTTTATCTAGCTTGTAGTCTCCATAGGGTGAATCCAGAGTGATTGGGGCACTTTTCCCAAGTCATCTCAACGGCTAAAGTGTCCCAGTCGCCCTGAAATCACCCGATGTAGAGCTCAAACTGGGAAAAGAGCTTTCTTACAACTTAGCAGATTGTCCGACCTTCTCACCTTTTTATTCCTGTTTCTATAAAGTCCTGATTGGTTAATTAGAATGTCTGTTCATCTCTTTGCATTGACTCAACATGTAAATCACTCGCTCTTAACGCTTCATTCGCGTCTTGTATGAACGCATCATTAGCCACTTTGACTCGATGTGTCTGTCAGAGGAATAATGTAAATGTTAAAGCACGATTAGAGACCTGCGGTGCAGTGGCTTTGACCTTTGTAAGTCTCCTCAGTGCACTAGCCCAGTGTTTCCCGACCTTATTTCAGTCATGGCACTCTTTGAAAATACTCTCCGTTTTGTGGCACCCCTCGCATACGTTACGCTAGGGGTGTAACGGTACAGATCGCTCACGGTTCGGTTTGTAGCACAGGTTTAGGTTCACGGTTTCGGTACGGTTTGGTATTTGCTATGTTCAGGGGAAAAAGGACTACTGTCAAATAAAAATAAAGAAAATAATAAGAACAAATAATTGAAAGACAAGCTGCCGCTCAAATAACTACTATTGAGCAGAGATACTAATAAAATAAATGCTTCTCACGTTCTTCAGGTAGGTCTAATGCTAGTTTTCAGGCACAGAAATTGATCAAATGTAAAATAACATTGCATATTTGACTGTATAAATTAAAGATTAATTAAACTTACAAAAGCTATTCAATCAGTAGCAGTGAGTGATGTCCTTGTCTTTTGTTCTGCTAGGATACTCATCAAGATGGACATCCTGACATACTTTTTGTGTGAGTTTGTCCGTTCAAGCGCAGGACTCGAAAGAGAACTCAATATTTGCATTCGTGTCTTCTGGCGCTACACGCGGTGATGACTGCGAACACGACTGCTCATATTCCAACATACGGCAGCACTCGCATGCATTGAAGAGAGACCGCTTTGCCCACGTTTTTCTTTTATTATCGCTGTTGTAATGTAGCACCGAGGAGCCAGCACGTGTATCCATCAGCAGAAATAAAGATACGTCATCAGATGTGAGATGAACCGCGGTGCAAGAACTGTTTCACCCTAATACAGACGTTGACATCAGACATTAGATATGTTATTTCAGACTTGAGATATTCATATATGTTAATTGTTTTATTCACATTTTATCATAAAAATACATTATTTGAAGGACATTACACGGCACCCCGGTTGGGAAACACTGCAGAATTCGAGCAGAATTAAGCAATGATGGCCACTGTCGCATTTCTACAGCTTTCGGAAAAATTGCCCGATTTAAAGGATTAGTTGCTTTTAAATAAACTTTTGCTGATACTAGTTTCTTCGCCCCCATGTCATCCAAGATGTCTTTCTTCAGTTTAAAATAAATGAAGGTTTTTGATGAAAACATTCCAGGATTTTTCTCCTTATAATGGACTCAGTGGATCCCAAACGGCTCAAGGTCCGAATGACAGTTTCAGTGCAGCTTCAAAGGGCTTTAAACCACACCAGACGATGAATAAGGGTCTGATCGAGCCAAACCATCGCTTATTTAAAAAACAAAACAAAAAAGTTCAAGTTTTATAAGCACAAATGCTGGCCTTGCTCTGTTCTGTGATGCGCGTTCGTGAAGTCACGTAATAGTTACGTTGAAAAGGTCACGCAAGTACCGAGGACCTTGAGCCGTTTGGGCTCCACTATTATAAGGAGAAAAATCCTGGAATGGTTTCATCAAAAACCTTCATTTCTTTTCGACTGAAGAAAGACAGACATCTTGGATGACATGGGGGTGAGTAAATTATCAGCAAAAGTTTATTTAAAAGTGAACTAATTATTTAAGGACATGCAACAGGAACGAGCGTAACTGAACCTTATGCATCAGCTGATGTATCTGCGTCTTAACATGCCTGTGATCGTAGAGCTTTTCTGATGGATGCGACCTCTGACCCAGTTCGTTTGCTGGCTTCCATGGCTGCAGTACTCTGTGTTTTACGCCAGCTGGCAGCCCAATGCTATTGGGTGAGTTAGCATTGGGCGGGATCACACAGACCAAAACAATGTTCCAACAATGTTCCCTGTCGGGAAAAATGGCACGAATGACACAATTGAAATGTCCATACTGAGCATGTTTCCTATAACAGCGTCTCCGATCAGAGCAGTCGGACTGAAGACTATATAAATGTAGCTCAAGACATATTGCATTTATTTTTTTGCGGTTCACACTTAAGGCTAAATATGATCGGATTTGGACTGGCGGTCTGAACGAGGCTTAAATCGAGTGTTTTAGATTGAATGGGTGACGGAGGAATAGCAATATTTAATGTTTTTCCATTTAGCCGAACAAAAACAATTTAGTGGTTTTGAGAAACGCCATCCAGCAGAAGCCGCGATGATTCTGAGGCATCAAACATCCGTCAGTAAACCACAGTGTGTGTGTGCGCTGCTGTTATTCCCAGGAAAGCTCAGGAGGAGATGATCTCAGAGCTGCGGCAGCAGAAGTTTTACCTGGAGTCTCAGGCGGGAAAACTAGAAGCTCAGAACGCCAAACTGGAGGAACATCTGGAGAAGATGAGCCAGCAGGAGCAGAGCAGGAAGAGCCGCATTCTGGAGCTGGAGACCCGACTGAGAGAGGTGAGGGGAGAGCCACTCAGCCAGAGCACACTCTTCTGCTCACAGGATCAAGCAATGTGTTTCACACTGTGTGTGTGTGTGTGTGTGTGTGTGTGTGTGTGTGTGTGTGTGTGTGTGTGTGTGTGTGTGTGTGTGTGTGTGTGTGTGTGTGTGTCTGTCTGTCTGTGTGTCTGTCTGTGTGTGTGTCTGTCTGTCTGTGTGTGTGTCTGTCTGTGTCTGTGTGTGTCTCTGTGTCTGTCTCTGTGTGTCTGTGTGTGTGTGTGTGTCTGTCTGTCTGTCTGTCTGTCTGTCTGTCTGTGTGTCTGTCTGTGTCTGTGTCTGTGTCTGTGTGTGTGTGTGTGTGTGTGTGTGTGTGTGTGTGTGTGTGTGTGTGTGTGTGTGTGTGTGTGTGTGTGTGTGTGTGTGTGTGTGTGTGTGTGTGTGTGTGTGTCTGTGTGTCTGTCTGTGTGTGTGTGTGTGTGTGTGTGTGTGTGTGTGACTGTGTGTGTGTGTGTGTGTGTGTGTGTGTGTGTGTGTGTGTGTGTGTGTGTCTGTGTGTGTGTGTGTGTGTGTGTGTGTGTGTGTGTGTGTGTGTGTGTGTCTGTGTGTGTGTGTGTGTGTGTGTGTGTGTGTGTGTGTGTGTGTGTGTGTGTGTGTGTGTCTGTGTGTGTGTGTGTGTGTCTGTGTGTGTCTGTGTCTGTGTGTGTGTGTGTGTGTGCGTGTGTGTGTCTGTGTGTGTGTGTGTCTGTGTGTGTGTCTGTGTCTGTGTCTGTGTCTGTGTGTGTGTGTGTGTGTGTGTGTGTGTGTGTGTGTGTGTGTGTGTGTGTGTGTGTGTGTTTCAGATGGGTCTAGAGCATGAGGAGCAGAAGCTGGAGATCAAGCGTCAGGTGACGGAGCTCACGCTGTCTCTGCAGGAGAGAGAGTCTCAGATCAGCAGCCTGCAGGCGGCACGGCACGCGCTGGAGAGCCAGTTACAGCAGGCCAAGACCGAGCTGGAGGAGACGACGGCCGAGGCCGAGGAGGAGATCACCGCTCTGAGAGTGAGACACTGACGGATCAACTATATCATTCAACTACACCTGAGAGTTTCGCTTCAGTTTCAGTCATTTAACAACACGTTCACGGTTAAAGGATTAGTTCACTTTAAAATGAAGATCACCCTAGTGCTGGGTAGTATGACCAAAAATGTAAATCATGGTATTTCTCTCAATTATATCGGTTTTGTGGTATATGACGGTATTTTCCGCCCTATGCATGACCAGGTGTTAACCACATTTTCTACTGTTTGAGAGAGGAAATACTACAGTAGATATTAGATACTAGAATGTGCTGTTTTACTGTCATGGTGAGTGAATATTGTAGAACAATTCCACACCAGAGTTAATACAGGTTTGCAAAGCCCCACAAATGAGTTGAGGGCACCGTAATAATTAAAAAAATGTAACTCTATATAACAACAAACTGTTAAAACGAGGAGAACATTTAAAAGGTCTAAGGGTAATTTCAGTACATTTAAGGACTAGGCCTGTCGCGATAGTCAATAAATCAATTAATCGCACGACAAATAAAAAAAGAGCTTGATCATTTTTCCGTTCGCGATAATTTCCATTTTTCCGCCCGTTTTTATATCCATTTTTGCCGAGCGTTACATTATATGATCACGCTCTTATACATGTGAATGCTTGTAAGCGCGGCAAGACACAAGAGAATGCGGTGTATACAGGACTATACCTAAAACACAATCATCCGTTGCAGTTTTCCCAGCTGTTTATTCAAGTGCATTTTTTTGTTAACAGACTGAGAGTCCATTGCTTTTTTTGTTTTGGCTGTTTTGTTCATTTATTGTGGATATGTAAAATGCTTTCCATTTCAGAGTAAAAATAGTCTTTAGAAATAAAAGTTTATTGATATTTGAAAAGGTGTACCTGCATTATAATGCCATTATCATTATTTTAGATGAAAATGGTCTCAGAACGACAATATTATCGTTTATCGCAATAATTTCTTGGCCAATTTATCGTCCAGCAAAATTGATCGTGACAGGCCTATTAAGGAATCTACATCTAAACAAATCACACATGCAAGTTTATTACCGCTCTCTCTCTCTCATTTTAATTCTCCGCTGTAATCAAGGCCTGAAAGCAAAATCGCCCCTATAACATCAAATAGGGCATCATTTGAAGGGACAGCTTTTTTTACTGGTGTCCAAAACCATAGTGGACTAGCCTGGATGCCAGCCGAATTTAGCCCCGCTCACAACATTTTTTGCTCTGGGAATTCGGTCTGGAATCGATCCATAGAGGAGTTATTATGCCTGAACAGAAACTGTTCGGACCAATGAGATCATCAGGGCGGGCTTTAGCCGATGATGGACAGATGATCAACAGTAACACAATCATCCACGTCATCAAAGGCACTTGGGTTGAGTTTGCTCTTATCCTAAACGGAGAACTTGTTTGTATATGCGTTCACCTTCACTATTTCTCTCAGAAATGATGATCGTGTTGGTCTAAGTGTCCTTAAATTATGTTTTTACAGCCCTGGCAAAGATCGTTTACACTCATCTTCTTCTAACGTTACTTAATCCAGTGCGCGTGCAGACAGGGTTGCCACGTTTTTTTGCAATGTCGCGCACAATTGCTATTCAAACTATAGCCCAAAACAATAACTTTCCGGGGGGGTTCTCCGGAAAAAACTGGCGTTTGGTTAGCAAAATATGTTATTTTGGCAAGGTTGCCTGCTAAAATTCGCATTCCTGGGTTTATATAATCACATAATTGGGGTCGCTTCAACCCGAGGACATGGAGAAAAACACGGACTTGGCAACACAGTGCAGTTGAGTTCTGTTAACATTTTACAACTAACGTTACGCGTCGCTCCGTTGCTCTGATTGGTTGTGGGTCTATCCAATTGGAGTCTTACCTGATTCAGTTGAAACACGCCCCATAATCACAGCCCAATGGAGCGGTACCAGACTCATATTCTGACTAGAATTGAGTATGACCACGTCAGGCTAATAGTGGACTTTATTGAGAGCACTCATTCAATCTCACATTGCACCGTAATAACCAGTGTACAGCCGATGTACACACAACGGCTGTCCGAATTCACTCACTCGCTTTCATTCACTCCTTCAAGTGAACTATATGGATAACGTAGGGAATAGTGAATGAGGCTTTAGGGGGTGATTTCGGATTCAGGCTGTAATGCAATCTCATCTGTTCTCTCACAACAGTGCAACAGTGAAAAGGGACCCCTCTCGGTTTCTGCGCCGCGTTCCCAATGTATTTAAGCGACATATACCGGTATTGCTGTATAGTCAAAATTCATATCATAACAAAAATAAATACCGGTGTTCGGTATGAATCGGAATACCGCCCAGCACTAGATCACCACATGATTTACTCTCCCTCAAGCTATGTGTATGACATTCTTCTTTCTAATAAACACAATCAGAGTTATAATTAATACATTTCCTGACGTGTCCAAGTTTTATAATGGCAGTGATGGGGTCCTTCCCTTTATTATGAACGTACTCCACACGACTCCAGGGAGAGCAAACCGATGGGGTTCTGTAAGAAAAATACCCATGTTTTAAACTTTATTATCTAACTTCCCCCAGACCGCCTTCTGATGGTGTTGGTCTGAGAGAGGAATGTCATACACACACAGGATGATAAAGTGAACTACTCCTTTAATGGTCATTAACTAAAAATAAAAACATTTTCGTTACTTGAAATAAAATCAAACATTAGCTGAAAGAAAATATGTATATTAAAAAAAAGGTAAACTTGTTTTTATTTTAGCTAGTTGCCTAGGGAGCATTTCACATTTTCATTTAGTTTAACTTTAATAATATAAAATTTAAAATAAATATATAATATAAATTTAATTTATAAAAATTAGAGAACCTGTGAAAATGCATGCTTTTTTTTTATTTAGTGCTGTCCTGAATAATATGTTTCATATAAAAGATGTTTACATATAGTCCTCAAGACAAATAAATAGCTGAATTTATTAAAATTATTCACAACGTCTCGTTTTAGTCAAAGAAAAAGTGGGCGTTGACAAATATGTTTTGTCTTCGTTAACGAAATTAACACTGCACGGGTCACACATAAATATCAGTCGCTAGAGCGTCTCTTGAGATCAGAGGAGTGAGGTTTACCCGCACAGCGACTGTTAGCTGAAGGAGGCTAAAGGCTGCAACCCCTAGCGTCAGTCGCTAGAGCGTCTCTTGAGATCAGAGGAGTGAGGTTTACTCACACAGCGACTGCTAGCTGAAGGAGGCTAAAGGCTGCAACCCCTAGCGTCAGTCGCTAGAGCGTCTCTTGAGATCAGAGGAGTGAGGTTTACTCACACAGCGACTGCTAGCTGAAGGAGGCTAAAGGCTGCAAACCCCTAGCGCCAGTCGCTAGAGCATATCTTGAGATCAGAGGAGTGAGGTTTACTCACACAGCGACTGCTAGCTGAAGGAGGCTAAAGGCTGCAACCCTTGCGTCAGTCGCTAGAGCCGCCTCTTGAGATCAGAAGAGTGAGGTTCACTCACACAGCGACTGCTAGCTGAAGGAGGCTAAAGGCTGCAACCCCTAGCGCCAGTCGCTAGAGCATATCTTGAGATCAGAAGAGTGAGGTTTACTCACACAGCGACTGCTAGCTGAAGGAGGCTAAAGGCTGTAACACCTAGCGCCAGTCGCTAGAGCGTGTCTTGAGATCAGAGGAGTGAGGTTTACCCGCACAGCGACTGCTAGCTGAAGGAGGCTAAAGGCTGCAACCCTAGCGTCCAGTCGCTAGAGCGCCTCTTGAGATCAGAGGAGTGAGGTTTACTCACACAGCGACTGTTAGCTGAAGGAGGCTAAAGGCTGCAACCCCTAGCGCCAGTCGCCAGAGCGCCTCTTGAGATCAGAGGAGTGAGGTTTACTCACACAGCGACTGTTAGCTGAAGGAGGCTAAAGGCTGCAACCCCCTAGCGCCAGTCGCTAGAGCATCTCTTGAGATTAGAGGAGTGAGGTTTACTCGCACAGCGACTGCTAGCTGAAGGAGGCTAAAGGCTGCAACCCCTAGCGTCAGTCGCTAGAGCGTCTCTTGAGATCAGAGGAGTGAGGTTTACTCACACAGCGACTGCTAGCTGAAGGAGGCTAAAGGCTGCAACCCCTAGCGCCAGTCGCCAGAGCGCCTCTTGAGATCAGAGGAGTGAGGTTTACCCAGCGACTGCTAGCTGAAGGAGGCTAAAGGTTGCAACCTCTAGCGCCAGTCACTAGAGCGCCTCTTGAGATCAGAGGAGTGAGGTTTACTCACACAGCGACTGCTAGCTGAAGGAGGCTAAAGGCTGTAACCCCTAGTGTCAGTCGCTAGAGCGTCTCTTGAGATCAGAGGAGTGAGGTTTACTCACACAGCGACTGCTAGCTGAAGGAGGCTAAAGACTCCAACCCCTAGTGTCAGTCGCTAGAGCGTCTCTTGAGATCAGAGGAGTGAGGTTTACTCACACAGCGACTGCTAGCTGGCCTCCGTTTCATACACACATTTATACTACGATAGATGTATTTCACTGGCCCGTGAAGAACCAAAATCAGCCTAATTAATTGTAAAGGTCAAATGCTCATGAACATTTTGTTGGAAACCTGTACTAACATTGACTTCAGTGTAGAATAGGAGTGCATGATACGACACACACACTGACATACAGCACAGCATCTGATTATGTGTGTGTCCTTCTCCTTCAGGCCCACAGGGACGAGATTCAGCACAAGTTTGATGCGCTGAGGGACAGCTGTTCGGTAAGTGTGTGCTTTCTGATTTCCCACAATCCTAACCCTCTCTGTTGTCTCAGGTGACCACATTTTTATACTGTGTCAGCCACCGTAGCTTCTCTATGTGCTTTGAAAGGGGAGGGGTGAGCGGGTGCAATTCCCAACCTCACCACTAGACCACTAAAACTTACACACTGCACCTTTAAACAAAGAGGACCAGAGGGTTCTAAAGGGTTCCTGGAGTATCACTTATTGATGAGGTTGTCGGGGATGGTGATGTGTCTCTGTCTCAGGTGATCACAGACCTGGAGGAGCAGTTGACCCAGCTGACCCAGGAGAACGCCGAGCTGAACCGGCAGAACTTCTACCTGTCCAAACAGCTGGACGAGCTGACGCTGGAGAGCGAGGAGAGGCTGCAGCTCAGTCAGGATGTGGACCGTCTGCGCAGAGAGGTGGCCGACAGAGAGATGCACCTCAACAACCAGAAACAGGTGCTCGATCCTCCATATTTGCAGCACAAACCGGAGTCAATCCAGTTGTCTTCGCGCTCACGGTTCCTTAAAGCTACACTGTGCAACTTTTTTAGTTTATTCTTAGCTAAAAACAATTAGTTCTTTCAAAAATATATGTGCTCATTAATGTATATTTACTTCTTTCAAGTAATAAAGTATTCTCGTAAGTGTATAATATGCCATTGGAAATACATACGGGTGAGGGGTTCGAATGCGCGTCGCCATGTTGCCCTCCATCTTGAAAGTACAGTAGCCAAAGAGGGACATTCCGTAAATTCAAGCTTCGCTTTGGTGTTTTAACACTCGATGGCACCGTGTCGAATGTGAAGAGGGGGATTGCTTGAGACTGATATAGCCTACAATGTAAACTTTGCCTTACGCTAGTGATGTCGTACAATATACAGAATAACCATAGCACCGATAAAAGTTACTTTACTAAGATTAGCTTGCATTCGTCTGGGAACCTGATCGCTGATGTTAGCAGTGAAATGGTAAAAAATAACGAAAAAGTAAAACTATTATTCATTTTACATAGATGTCATAACCTACATGTTAACTGACAAATTGAATAACTGCAAATTATAATCAATTTCTAAAGTAACCTCATCACTTGATCGAACACTCATGGACGAGGTCGAACTGGAAGCCTTATTAATCTTGGACTAAATCAGCCACCGTAGGAGTTGAAAATCGGAATTGAGAGGAACAGAAACTAATATTCACTGGATGGTCATTTACCTTTTCACCTCTAGATGGGGGAAAATATCACACAGTGTAGCTTTAAAGTGGAGTCACGACTCTGTGGTCTGTTTTAATTCATCTCAGACCACTTTACATCTGTTGAAATGAGTGCACTTTTGTATATGAAATCTGAAAGGACAAAAATTGTTGCATATTTTTATTTGGTAGCACTTTAGTTTAGGGTCCAATTTTCACTATTAATTAGTCGGGTTGGGTACCGAACTCGGTACTATTAAGGGCACGGACCGAATTGCGTCTGTGCTACTGAGTACAGATTCACATTAAATCAATCAGTGCCACATTACAGTACCTGAGACCAGCTGGTGATACAGACGAGTGAATATTAAACCACAAAAACACTTTAAATACGAATCCTGCGTGTCTGTGAATGAATGGAGCAGATGCATGGTTTAATTTACCCCACACACACACACACTCTTGCTCTCACACACTCACACATGCACTTTCACACACACACACACACGTTTGTTTTTGTGAAATGTGGGGACATTCCATAGGCGTAATGCATTTTATACTGTACAAACCGTATTTTCTATCCCCTACACTGCCCCTACCCATCACACACACACACACACACACACACACACTACCCATCACACACACACACACACACTGCCCCTGCCCCTAAACCTACCCATCACACACACACACTCTCACACACACACACACTCTCACAAACACACACTCTCACAAACACACTCTCTCTCACTCACACACACACACACTCACTCACTTACACACACTGTCACTTACTCTCACACACTCACTCACACACACACACACACTCACTCACTCACTCACACGCACACACACACACACACACTCACTCTCTCTCATTCACACACACACACTCGCTCACACACACTGTCACTTACTCACACACTCACACTCGCTCGCTCACACACACACACACACTCACTCACGCACACACTGTCTCTTACACACTCACTCACACAAACACACACTCACTCACTCACACACACACACACACTGTCTCTTACACACTCACTCACTCACTCACTCACTCACACACTGTCTCTTACACACTCACTCACACAAACACACACTCACTCACTCACTCACTCACTCACACACACTCACTCACTCACACACACTCACTCACACATTCACACACTCACTCACTCACACACACACTGTCTCTTACACACTCACTCACTCACTCACACAAACACACACTCACTCACTCACACACACACTGTCTCTTACACACTCACTCACTCACTCACACACACTCACTCACTCACTCACACACACTCACTCACTCACTCACACACACACTGTCTCTTACACACTCACTCACTCACTCACACATAGACACACTCACTTACACACACTCACTCACACACACACACTCACACACGCTTTCATTTAATTTGAGGAAAACTACTGTCATGTCATTAACACACAGATGTGATCGGTACCCTTCTCTGTTAACTCTTATTATCATGCTTATTACTGGGATATTGGCTGACTTCCTCACTGACTACACGGCTCCAGGCCACGACTAAAACGGCTGCGTTTGCGACCAAAAATATGAATTTGCGAGTGATATTTTTGCTTAGATCGCCACTTGCGACCATGTAAATTTACGTTCTGATTAAAAATTGCGTGCCTTTTTACCGGCATGAGTAGCCCGTCACACAGTGGAAAAAACACCACGGAGCCTGAGCGCCAACATAAGAACGGAGACAGCGAGGATCAGTGATGCTGACATTATTATGGTCTGTGACTGAGATTCTGGATGGAAATGCTGATGCTGTAAAAGGAGGGCAGACGTGACAACACATGACAAAATTCCCCCATAGGACCCGATGGCTCTTCAATGGATTATTTTGTCTGGAGCCTTGTCTCTAGTTAATAGTGAGAATTGGACCCTAAACTAAAGTGCGACCTTTTTTTGCCTTCTGTAAGTGTTCCATCTTGAAATATTACTAATTATGTAAAAGTTTTTCTTACGTATATTTGATAAAGCTCATTACGTTTCCACAGCAAAAAGACACTGAAGCTGGACGTTTGTATTATTGTAAAGCTCCTCCATCTACAGAATGAGCTGTATTATAGGATGCGGTGTGTGTGTGTGTGTGTGTGTGTGCAGAACATCGAGACCCTGAAGACCACGTGCAGCATGCTGGAGGAGCAGGTGGTGGAGCTGGAGAGTCTGAACGATGAGCTCCTGGAGAAGGAGAGGCAGTGGGAGAACTGGAGATCCACTCTGGAGGATGAGAAGAACCAGGCGGAGCGCAGGACCCGAGACATGCAGAGACTGCTGGACAACGAGAAGCAGAACCGGTAACAAACACATGAGCAGTCACAGGACGCATTAAAGTCACCATCAAACCAACAGGGAAGTCTTCTGGCTTTCAGTATCATTTATGTTAGTCTAATTGTTATCTATACGCTCAAAACAATGACAAAAGTCACATTTAGAATATAGGGGATAGGGAACGATCAGACAGTGCTCTCTATAGGGGATAGGGAACGATCAGACAGTGCTCTCTATAGGGGATAGGGAATGATCAGACAGTGCACTATATAGGGGATAGGGAACAATCAGACAGTGCACTATATAGGGGATAGGGAATGATCAGACAGTGCTCTCTATAGGGGATAGGGAACGATCAGACAGTGCACTATATAGGGATAGGAACGATCAGACAGTGCTCTATATAGGGATAGGGAATGATCAGACAGTGCTCTCTATAGGGGATAGGGAACAATCAGACAGTGCACTATATAGGGGATAGGGAATGATCAGACAGTGCACTATATAGGGGATAGGGAATGATCAGACAGTGCTCTATATAGGGGATAGGAACGATCAGACAGTGCACTATATAGGGATAGGGAACGATCAGACAGTGCACTATATAGGGATAGAGAACGATCAGACAGTGCACTATATAGGGATAGGAGCGATCAGACAGTGCGCTATAGGGGATAGGGAGCGATCAGACAGTGCACTATATAGGGGATAGGGAACGATCATACAGTGCACTATATAGGGGATAGGGAATGATCAGAGTGCACTATAAAGGGGATAGGGAGCGATCAGACAGTGCGCTATAGGGGATAGGGAACAATCAGACAGTGCTCTATATAGGGGATAGGGAATGATCAGACAGTGCACTATATAGGGATAGGGAATGATCAGACAGTGCACTATATAGGGATAGGAGCGATCAGACAGTGCACTATATAGGGATAGGGAACAATCAGACAGTGCACTATATAGGGGATAGGGAATGATCAGACAGTGCACTATATAGGGGATGGGGAACAATCAGACAGTGCTCTATATAGGGGATAGGGAACGATCAGACAGTGCACTATATAGGGGATAGGGAATGATCAGACAGTGCACTATATAGGGGATAGGAACGATCATACAGTGCACTATATAGGGATAGGGAATGATCAGACAGTGCACTATATAGGGGATAGGGAATGATCAGACAGTGCACTATATAGGGGATAGGGAACAAGCAGACAGTGCTCTATATAGGGGATAGGGAACAATCAGACAGTGCTCTATATAGGGGATAGGGAACGATCAGACAGTGCACTATATAGGGGATAGGGAACGATCAGACAGTGCACTATATAGGGGATGAACGATCATACAGTGCACTATATAGGGGATGAGGAGCGATCATACAGTGCACTATATAGGGGATAGGGAACGATCAGACAGTGCACTATATAGGGGATGGGGAACAATCAGACAGTGCTCTATATAGGGGATAGGGAACGATCAGACAGTGCCCTATATCACAGCTCTGGCCGAGCTGTGATATAAACTAAACGCTATTGGACATTTTAGAAAGGCATATATTTGCATATATATCACAAACCCCTTTGCAGGGCAGCTCAAACGCGACACACTATAGTTTTTTCTTGGTATCGTGTAGTTTGATGTGCGTGTGTGTGTGTGTGTGTGTGTGTGTGTGTGTGTGTGTTCCTCCAGGTTGCGAGCGGACCAGCGCAGCACAGAGTCTCGGCAGGCCGTTGAGCTGGCCGTACGGGAACACAAGGCTGAGATTGTAGCGTTACAGCAAGCCCTGAAAGAACAGAGACTGAAAGCAGAGAGTCTGTCTGATACTGTGAGTTACACACACAGTGTTTTATCCAGGTTTGCTCCGGCCCTCCGTCTGCGATTATTAATATTCATGCCAATATGGAGTTTAACAAGCCACGATTAAGCGCTACAGCTGATGGAGATTAATTAAACACTGAGGTGCACATGAACACGTCACTGCGCATTAGCCAAACACTGAATAACACAACCCTTCTGTTCCCTCAGATCAGCACGTGATGGGTTTTTGGGTGCTTTTGATATGTGTCGTTTATTGTGTTGTGGTGCTGTTTTCAGCTCAATGACCTGGAGAAGAAACATGCCATGTTGGAGATGAACGCCAGGAGCCTCCAGCAGAAGCTCGAGACGGAGAGAGAACTCAAACAGAGACTCATGGAAGAGGTGAAACACACACCTGTGCATCTGCTGTATATAGAGACCGGCTGTAGACTTTAATCATTCTCATTATAATTACAGACACTATAATATCATTTATATTTTTAGACTTTCCATATCATGCACATTTCCCGGATCATAATATAATAAAGTTTGTGTGTGTGTGTGTGTGTGTGTGTGTCAGCAAGGGAAGCTGCAGCAGCAGATGGACCTGCAGAAGACTCATATCTTCAGACTAACGCAGGGGCTGCAGGACGCACTGGACCAGACCGACCTGCTCAAGACGGAGAGGACCGACCTCGAGTACCAGCTGGAGAACATCCAGGTACACACACACACACACTCTCACGCACTCACTCACTCACTAACAAACACACACACCCTCACACATACTCACTCACTCACACACACACACACACACACTCACACAAACACACACTCTCTCACAAACACACACTCTCTCACAAACACTCAATCACTCTCACACACACTAACAAACACACACATTTACTCTCACACACACTCTCACACATACTCACTCACACTCACTCACATACACACACACACACACTCTCACAAACACACACTCTCATATACACACAATCTCTTACAAACACTCACTCTCACACACACTCACTCACACACACTAACAAACACACACATTTACTCTCACACATACTCACTCACTCTCTCACAAACATATTTACTCACACACACTCTCGCACATACACACACTCACAAACACACACATTTACTCTCACACACACTCACTCACATACACTCTCACAAACACACACACACTCACAAACACACTCATTTACTCTCACACACACTCTCACACATACACTCACTCACATACACTCTCACAAACACTCACTCACTCTCACACACTCACTCTCACAAACACACACACACACACTCACAAACACACACATTTACTCTCACACACATACTCACTCACACTCACATACACTCCCAGACACTCACTCTCTCACACACACACACACACACACACACACACACACACACACACACACTCACTCACTCACTCACTCATACACACTCACACATGAATCTCAACCACCTCAAGATACTAAATGTCACAATGTATCCCAGTATCATACAGTAATGCTGCTCAAATTCTGAAATGATGTGACTGTTTGACTTTAATAAGAGGACACGTGATGAAGTGACCCTTAGGTCACCAAACACAACTGTGTTTGTGTTCATCTTCATGTTCTTCCTCCTCGTCTCCCTTCAGGCCGTCTACTCTCACGAGAAAGTGAAAATGGAGGGAACCATCTCACAGCAGACCAAACTCATCGACTTCCTGCAGGCCAAGATGGACCAGCCCACCAAGAAGAAGAAGGTACGAGAGACAGGAAGAGATGGAGAACGAGAGACAGGAAGAGAGAGCGGCGAGAGGAGGAGGTTAACGAGCACTCCTCAGGGTGCCTCAGAGTTCATCTCATTCGTAAACTCTCATTACAGTCGTGTGTGTGTGTGTGTGATTTGTTGGATTGTGTCTCACTGAACTGCAGGCACTTCACAGTCTGGAGTGTTTCTTTATTTTATTGTTCTCTGCATTTGTCTCTGCCTGCTTGTGGAATAATTACATTTTAATGATGTTTAAATGAGTCTCTTCAGCTGACCAAGGTTGCATATATTTGATCAAAAATACAGTAAAAACTGAAATAATTTGATATATTATTACAATTTAAAATCAAAATTCTATGTGAATATGTATGCTTTATCTAGCATTTACTGCAAAATAATTGCGTGTCTTAGAACATTGATCAGCCAATCAGAGTGAAGCATTCAACAGCCCTGTAGTATAAAGATTAATAATATTGGTAATGGGTCATAATGTGAAGATGATTGTCAGCTCGTGTGTTTTAGGGTATATTCGGGCGTCGCCGTGAGGAGGTGGGCGTGACGGCTAACTGTGCTACCGCCATGTCGTCTCAGCCCGCCATGCCTCTCCAGTACAGCGACATGAAAGCAGCGCTGGAGAAAGAGAGGTCGCGCTGCTCGGAGCTGGAGGAGGCGCTGCAGAAGATGAGGATCGAGCTGCGCTCATTACGAGAAGAGGGTGAGACGGTCGGATCATGAGGTTATGACAATGCACTATTCTGCTGAATTTGTGTAAGCCAAATGGGCTGAAAATTACCTGTCAAATATTATAGGTTGTATTTACAAACAGACCGAATATTTTAGAAGTGAAATCTGAAACTCTTGCACTATTACATCTGTCTTACACACACACTATATTGGCAGAAGTATTGTGCCGCCCATCCAGATCCCAGAGTTCAGGTGTTCAGTCCCTTCATGGCCACAGGTGTGTAAATCAATCACAGGCATGCAGACGCTTCTACACACATTTGTGAGAGAATGGCTCGCTCTCAGGAGCTCACTGAACTCAAGCGTGGGACCGGGATAGGTTGCCACCTGTGCAATAAGGCCATTCCTGACATTTCCTCACTACTAAATATTCCACACTCAACTGTTAGTGGGATTATAACAAAGAGGAAGCGATTGGGAACAACAGCCACTCAGCCACGAAGTGAAATCCCAGAGCGGGGTCAGCGCATGCTGAGGGTCACAGTGCGCAGAAGTCACCAACTTTCTGCAGAGTCAATCGCTCCAGACCTCCAAACTCCTGTGGCCTTCAGATGAGCTCAGGAACAGTGCGGAGAGAGCTTCATGGAATGGGTTTCCATGGCCGAGCAGCTCATCCAAGCCTTACATCACCAAGAGCAATGCAAAGCGTGGGATGCAGTGGGGTAAAGCACGCCACCACTGGACTCTAGAGCAGTGAGGCGTGTTCTCTGAGTGACC
Source organism: Gobiocypris rarus (assembly GCA_023029165.1). Classification (NCBI taxonomy): domain Eukaryota; kingdom Metazoa; phylum Chordata; class Actinopteri; order Cypriniformes; family Gobionidae; genus Gobiocypris; species Gobiocypris rarus. The sequence goes on from CM040916.1 coordinate 53,982,334, forward strand.
AATCACGCTTCTCTGTCTGACCATCACATGGGCGAGTCTGGGTTTGGCGGTTGCCAGGGGAAGCGGGACTCGCCTGACTGCATTGTGCCAAGTGTAAAGTTTGGTGGAGGGGGGATTATGGGGTGGGGTTGTTTTTCAGGGGTTGGCTCTTAGTTCCAGTGAAAGGAACTCTTAATGTGTTACCAAGACATTTTGGACAATTTCATGCTCCCAACTTTGTGGGAACAGTTTGGGGACGGCCCCTTCCTGTCCCAACATGACTGTGCTCCAGTGCACAAAGCGTCGCTCCATAAAGACATGGATGAGCGAGTTTGGTGTGGAGGAACTGGACTGGCCTGCACAGAGTCCTGACCTCATCCCGATAGAACACCTTTGGGATGAATTAGAGCGGAGACTGCGAGCCAGGCCTTCTCGTCCAACATCAGTGCCTGACCTCACAAATGCGCTTCTAGAAGAATTCCCATAAACACACTCCTAAACCTTGAGGAAAGCCTTCCCAGAAGAGCTGGAGCTGTTAGAGCTGCAAAGGGTGGGCCGACTCCATATTAAACCCTACGGATGAGGAATGGGATGGCATTAAAGCTCATGTGTGTGTAAAGGCAGGTGACACAACACTTTTGTCAATATAGTGTGTTTCCTTCAGAAGATGTAAATGTGGTTTGATGATGTTGAGGATCTTCTCTGTGTCTCTCAGCGGCTCATTTTAAAGCGCAGGAGCACGTGGCTCCGTCCACGCCGGCGTCGGCCCGTCAGCAGATCCTCATGTCGGCCATCGTGAAGTCTCCGGAGCGGCAGCCCAATCCCAGCAGCCTTCTGAACCCCTCCAGCTCGGCCCGCCGTAAAGAGAGCTCCACGCCGGAGGGTCAGTACGGTCAGGTCCCGCAAATGCAGTGAAGATGGGAAAATACTGATACTGAAGTCTTTGGTTTCAGACAGTAGTGCAGATCCTTTCCTCATGGGTCAAAATGACCCTAAAATTATACTTTTTTGGGTCCAAAAAGCTTATTTTATTGATTTTTTTTTTTTTGGGGGGAGATTGTTAATTTTTATTTGCCTTTTAAATGACAATAAATAAAAAATATTTAATCACATCCTTCACATTCTTTCAACTTAGATTCAAAATAACTCAATATTTCATGCATTACCCTGTTAAAGCTGCACTATGTAACTGTTCGGTCCGCTAGAGGGCGCCTGTTCAACACAAAGGCATAGTTTGATGATGCCCCGTTTGAGCACAGAATCCTGGGACATGTGGTCTTGGGGAAAGAATCGGGACAGGACTCGGGCAGAGATCATGTTCATGGTGTGATTATTAGCATTACTGTAGTGAAGCAGAGCAGGGGCGAGTGTTGAGGAGCGGAGCGCCTTGAGCGATTGGAAATGAGAGATGAACACAACACACGGCTCATGAGCAGCGGGACTTTTATTATGCCTCAGGCGCCGGGTCACTTCCGCTTCTCCGCTCATGAGTGTGAGGTAACGCAGCTCTGTTTATCACATCACACACATCTGAGTGTGTTGAACATGATGTTGTGATGTTGTGCGTTGGCTCGGCGGCTGCGGTGACACTTCTGCAGAATAACACCGGTAACCGAGGGTAACGCAGATATGATGTCACTGACAGGCCACGCCCTCACACGTCCCGGTTCATTGGTTAAAATAGCAACTTTCTCACGATTTACAAATAGCTGGAAACATTTGGGATTATTGTCAGTACTCAACTGAATAAAATATATAACACTGGCCTAGTGGGTTTTGGATATTTTACTGAAAAAATGTTACATAGTGCACTTTTAATTCAGCTCAGAATATCTCCCATTGGGTGTCTCTGCCGACCTCTGGAAAAATAATAATATAACATATTTCATGACATGCAAATGAGCTGTTCCGCTGGGTCCTAAAGCCAGTTTCTCTCCAGAATGCATTCAGATACACATTTAGACGTTATAGAAAAAGTTTTGAGCATTTTGTATGTTTTTCTGTGCTCTGAAGCATTCCTCACGTTCCATTCAATCCCAAATTGACCTGCTAGCGAAGGATTTGGTCCTTTTTTTTAAATTTCGACCACATAATCTACTCGAATCCAGTCACTTTTTTTGTGTATTTGTGTTTCAAATGCGACAAAACTGCAACGGTCTTGGACCAGTCCGGGTCAAAATGACCCGAGGAATGGAATTTATTCTCTATCGCTGGTCGATTGCTCAGTGCAGATTATTCAGAACACAACAGAATAAAGCACATCGTGTGTGTGTGTGTGAGAGAGAGAGAGTGTGTGTGTGTGTGAGAGAGAGAGAGTGTGTGTGTGAGAGAGAGAGTGTGTGTGTGTGTGTGTGTGTGTGTGTGTGTGTGTGTGTGTGTGTGTGTGTGTGTGTGTGTGTGTGTGTGTGTGTGTGTGTG